>ML660778.1:7023590-7139711 GCA_007570785.1 Antilocapra americana | reverse complement strand
TTTTTTTTTTTCCCTTTGGTCCTACCTTCTTTCGTCGGCAATGGGCTGTCTTTCCAGATGCCTGAAGACCTCTGCCAGCATTCAGATGTTGATTTATGGAGTTTGTTCGGTATTTAAATGTACCTTTGGTGTATTTGTTGGGGAGAGTGTGGACTCCGTGTCCTATTCCTCCGCCATCTTAGTCCCTCCTCCTGAATAATTAAATTTTTAATGAACAAATTCCTCAATCTTAGCAGAATTAGCATCATGACCTACTTGGACCTTTTGGCTTACTAATCCTTGCTCATCCTCCAATTTTGTGTTTTCCCAGCTTCAGAATTTATTTACATGCAATTTATTTTCCTTTATCTTGAAACTTGCCTACCCACTCTGGGTCAGTACCTTCATGGATACACCACTTGGAATAAACCTGTTTGAGAGGACTGCAGGACCTCACAGCCTGTGTCCTTACCTCTACCCGTGGGTTGTTCAGGATACACTTCAAAAGAGGTAGGGTTACCCAGATAGAGGCATAAAATGCCCCCTCACCAATACAACTTTTTTTTATAAGCTTTAAAGTTGCTCTGCATCTATGTGCATGACTGAAAAATTGCCCAGACTTTGTCTACAGATGCATATTGAGTCTTGGTGTGTGTCAGTCCCTGTCTACATAGAATGAAGGATAAAAAGAAGGATGTGAGACTTGAAACATGCCTTTAAGACTTGTGATCCTTTTGGAGAGATGAGACACGGATTCGAGAATGTCTATCAGGCTTTTTCCATAAAGAGATGATTGTGAGTTGATGGGAAGAACATGAACTGAGAAAGAGACACAAGCTCTTGCCTGGGTTTGTCATCAACTCTCTTGTTCAGGAAACTTAAGTACTCTTGGATCTTAATTCAGTTTTTATCTGATTTTGTATAGTGAGTTTCCTGATAATTTCATTTGAACAAAGGTTTCTGCTTCTGCTGAAATACAAGGTTAAAATCACTCTGTTGTTAAGATCCCTTTAGTTTGAATGACCCCTCTCTTTTAGGAGAAGTCAAAAGAGAACAGGATGCAGTCAGTGTGGTTTTGGCCACAACAATGAGATGTCATAAAGTCCTTAGGACATGGGCAAGCATTTACTAAGTGTTAAGGGATCAGTAGCTTTTTCCTTTCCTCTCTTTATTTTTCCTATTACATTTTGCTTTTTCTCTTTCTTGTTTCTTCATGGCTAGTGTGGCAAAGCTCATCCAGGTCTTTTGTTCTTAACTTAAAATTCAATAACTTCCACCCTTGAACTGTAGTTAGTTGCTCTAGGCAAACACAAATAAGATTAACTGTGACACCTTAAGTTTGATCAAGTCACATTCTTTGGCTCTCGGAGAATTCAGGACACTTCTGTCTTTACTTGTAGCTGAAGGTTTCAGGGCAGGGCATCTTGGGATAAACTCTCTCTTGGGTATTTTAGCTTTTGCGGTGGGTGGTTCTGTGTCCCCTGCCCCACCTGCCCCTGCCCCCTGAGCCACCCCCCCCACCCCCCTGCCACCCTCCCTCTTCTCCTGGCCAGGACTAGCATCCTTATTCTATTGTTTAAGAACTCTCTTCTGGACTGTCTGGGCTCTTTGGACTGGAGTGACTGCTCCAATTTCTCCCCATAGATGTGGCTTGTTGTTATGAGCTGGTTATTCAGCCCTTGGAATAAGGCACAAATGTTTTCCATCAGTTATTGCAGTGAAATCCTGGCCATTGGGAAGGTAATAAAATCTCTGACCCAAGGAAAGAATGTTTCACGCATACCTAGCAACCAGAGAGAACTCATAAAAAGTTCATTACTGATCAGCCCTGTCCATTCTTCTGCATCTCCCCATGACCGTTGCTATAAAACTTCGCTTGAGAACACATGTCCCGACAGCTTCATAGAGATGACACTTCCCAAACTGTGTGATTAAAATACATTTGGGTTAAAGATTCTCTCCCCTTTTAAACTATCATTTATCCTTCCATTTTCCTACCTCTGACTTAACCCTCTATTGAAATTTCTTCCTCCCCTTTTATCTCCTCTTCATTCTAATCAAGTGGCAAAGAAGAAAAGTTCAAAAGAAACCAATTAGGTCAAGCAGAGCCCAAAGCAGAAGGAGCTGAACTGATCCAGATCACGTGATATTTGAGAAGCTATGAATTATATAGCTCAAATATTTAAGAAGTAGATTGAAGCTTTGAAATGTGATGTGTTTGACATGGTAAAAATAAACAGATCAGAAATGAGGGAAGAAAAAAAGAATTTATGAGGTGCATACCCCCTTTTTAAGTCTTCTCTTACCACCTGGAAGAAGACATAGCAATATGTACATCTTTCCCCAGTTTATTGTGAAACTTAAAGGAGACTGCTTCCCTTAGCAGGAACAATATCAGGGATGTTCATCACACATACCATTCATCCTGAGGGAGAGAGAGCCTGTTGACCAAGGTTTAGAAAAGTCTCTTCAAAGGAAATGCCCTGACAGAGAAATGCTGTGTTGGTATTTTATTTTATTTATTTATTTTTTAAATTGTTTTTGCCATACATTGTCATGATATCACCTTGGGTTTACATGGGTTTACATATCCTCCCCCCCCCGCCCCCCCCCCCCCCCCCCCCCCCCCCCCCCCCCCCCCGGGAAATCTCGCTGCACCAGCCCCAAGCATCAATGTGTTGGTATTTAAATTGACATCCAACAGGAGGAGTTTCAGAGAGGAAGGTTTCCAGGAGGAAGTAATACTTAAAAATGTCATTATAAAAATGTAATGATTGATTTTGTTTCTCCTCTACATGGCTTTCTAATTTTTGCCTGTTTTTGAGAAAATGGGTGAGTTGCTACAGACCACACAAGAGGAAGGGTTGCATTTGATTATGGTTCTAGAATGAGTGTATAGTTCATTATTCAACCCAAGGTAAATGTCTGGCTGTCTGTATCAAGAGTATATAACTGAGGAATGTATGACAATGAGCAGAAAGGCACTGGCATCTACTCATTTAAATCTCTGTAAACATCCCTTTTCTTTAATGAAATGATGCCAAAGAAAACTCTTTAGAGCAAAAGTTTTCATTTTGGTGACTCTAATTTGTCAATTTTTTCTTTTACAGACTGTGTTCTTGGTGTATGGCTACAAATATTTTCTGTTATGTTTCTTCCAAAGGCTTTATAATTTTGGTTTTTATATTTAAGTTACTGTGTTTTAAGCTATGGTTTTTTTGGTAGTCATGTATGGATGTGAGAGTTGGAAAAGGACACATAAAGAAAGCTGAGCACCAAAGATGCTTTTGAACTGTGATGTTGGAGAATACTCTTGAGAGTCCCTTGGACTACAAGGAGATCAAACCTGTCAATCCTAAAAGAAATCAGTCCTGAATATTCTTTGGAAGAATTGATGCTGAAATTAAAGCTCCAATACTTGGGCCACCTGATGCGAAGAACTGACTCACTGGATAAGACCCTGATGCTGGGAAAGATTGAAGGTGGGAGGAGAAGGGGATGACAAAGGATGAGATGGTTGCATGGCATCACTGACTCAATGGACATGGGTTTGTGTAGACTCTGGCAGTTGGTGATAGACAGGGAATCCTGATGTGCTGCAGTCCATGGGGTCACAAAGAGTTGGACAGAACTCAGCGACTGAACTAATATGTTTCAGTTAAGTTTTGTATAAGGCATGCGTAAATTTTTTTTGCATATGGATTATCCAATTGTTCTAAAACTATCTGTTGAAAAGATTGCTCTTTCTCCATTGAATTGTTTTCATACCTTTATCTAAAATTCAATGGACATATTTGTGGGTCTCTCTATCCCAAGATTTCTGTGTCTATTCCTTAACCAATATATATCAACACTACTCTGATTATTATAGCTTTGTAATGTCTTAATATTAATTAGTGCAATTTTTCTAACTTTATTTTTTTTCCCAAAATAATTTTGGCTTTTCTAGCTTCTTAGCCTTTCCATATAAACTTTAGAATCAACTTGTCCATATATACAAAAATAGTTATGGGATTTTGATTGATGTTACATTAAGTCTATAGATCAATTGGTCATCTTTACTATATTGAGTCTTTTAATCTATGAATAGGACTTCCCTAGTAGCTCAGTTGGTAAAGAATCTGCTTGCAGTACAGGAGACACAGGTTCAATCCTTGGGCTAGGAAGATTCCCTGGAAAAAGAAACGGCAACCCATTCCAGTATTCTTGCCTGGAGAATTCCATGGACAGAGGAGCCTGGTGGGCTACAGTTCATGGGATTGTAAAGAGTTGGACACTATTGTGCGACTAACTTTCACTTTCACTTTTCAATCTATGAATGCACTATGTTTCCCCATTTTTTTTTCTTTTTAGCTTTTTAATGTCTTTCATTAAGATTTTGTAGAGATCTATAAAGTATAACCTGTGAGCCAAATCTGGCCTATGGCCTATTTTGTAAGACTAGTGAGCTAAGAAGGGTTTTTACATTTTTGTTGTTCAATCGCTCAGTTGTGTCTGACTTGTTGCAACCGCATGGACTGCAGTGCTCCAGGCCTCCCTGTCCTTTACCATCTCCCCAAATGTGCTCAAACCCATGTCCATTGAGTCAGTGATGCCATCTAATCATCTCATCCTCTGTCACCCCCTTCTCCTTTTGCCCTCAATGTTTTCCAGCATCAGGGTCTTTCTCAGTGAGTTGGCTCTTTCTATCAGGTGGCCAAAATATTGGAGCTTCAGTTTTGGCATCAGTTCTTCCAATGAACATTCAGGATTGATTTCCCTTAGGGTTAACTAGTTTGATCTTGCAGTCCAAGGGCCTCTGAAGAGTCTTCTCTAGCACCACAGTTCAAAGACATCAATTCCTTGGCCATCAGCCTTCTTTATGGTCCAACTCTAACATCTGTACACAACTACTGGAAAAACCATACTTTTGACTATATGGACCTTTATTGGCAAAGTGATGTCTCTGCTTTTTAATATGTTGTCTATAATGGGTTATAAAACAAAAAACAAAAGCAAAGCAAGACAAGAAAAAACAAAGAGGAACATGCAGCAGACACTCTAATAGCTCTGAAAGCCTAAAATCTCTCTGGCCCTTTGTGTCAAGTTTTCTGGCTTCTGATGGAGATGATTTGTTAGCTTATACCTCAGTGCTTCATTTTTTGGGGAGCTATTGTAAATTTTTGTTTGTCTCCAGTTGTTCACTGGTAGTATGTAGAAATCCAATTGGTTTTTGTGTACTGACTTTAGCTTACATGGAACTGAACATTTATTTTTTATTCAAAAATTCTTTTAAAAAGATTTTTTTGATGTGGACCATTTTAAAAAAAAATTATTTATTTTTATTTCTGACTGCACTGGGTCTTTTTTGCTTTATGTGGGCTTTCTCTAGTTGAGTTGTCTGGGGACTACTCTTTGTTATGGTGTGCAGACTTCGCATTACAGTGACTTCTCTTGTTGCAGGCAAGTGGACTTAGTATTTGCAGTTTTCAGGCTCTAGAGCCTGATAGTTTAGACACATGGGCTAAGTTCCTCTGAGGCATATGGGAGCTTCCTGGACCAGGGATTGAACTGGTGTCCCCTGCATTGCAAGGTGGATTCTTAACCACTGGACCACCCAAAATCGTTTAGTTTTTAAATCATTCACAGTGCTAACCTTCTGTGGCTATGAAATCAGTGAAGATACATGTGATCCTTTCCCTCTACTTACTGTCTGATGGCTATGGAAGCAGTGCTGGGAGACAACGGACAGAACTCAATGTGAGTTATAAATTGTGATGCAGATGGTATAGGATGTTTGTGGTTGTTACAGAGCACAGACAGGGGCTTCCTAGGTGGCGCTAGTATAGGAAACTTAAGAGACCCTCTGCCAATGCAGGAGACTTAAGCAACCCAGGTTTGATTCCTGGGTAAGGAAGATCCCCTGAAGGAGGGCATGGCAACCCACTCCAGTATTCTTGCATGGAGAACCCCAAGGACAGAAGAGCCTGCTGGGCTACAGTCCATAGCGTTGCGAAGAGACAGACACGACTGAAGCGACCTAGCATGAATGCATGTAGAGGGAAGAATGACATTATACCATGCGGGCAAAGAAGGGAAGTAGGCCTGGGGAGGCCCATGGGTAGGTGACCTGAGTCTTGAATAAATAAGATTTAAGGAAAAGAGCAGGAGGACTTTAAAGGCAGAAATATAAAGTCATGAAATAGTAAGTTTGTTTCTAGAACTATAGGCAACTCAGTATTTCTGGGGCCAAGTATGTACATGTAGAAGGAAAGAGAGATGCTACCACAGGGGCCAGACATGTGGATTGTGTGTGTCAAATTAAGACCTTTCAAACTTTATGTTGAAAGCTATTGGAAGATACTAAAATTCTGTGAGCAGACAATGCAAAATTCTCTGTACTGAGCATGACTTTGGCATACTATGTGTGACGTTTTGTCTCAGAAGAGTAACTGCTTCTATTTAGAGGGATGTGACAAAAAAAAGTCTTTGTAGAACTTCTGCCTCTCCCAAAATAGTTACTCTCATGTGAAAAATCTAGCTGGCCATCTGGACTCAAATTGTACCTTCAGACATTTCTGCTCAGCACCTCTCTATCCAACTTTTAGCAGCTTCCAATGTCCTGCCAAGGACTTTCCTCTCTTGCTCTGCTTTTCTGCATATTTCTCTCTTGCTCTGCTTTTCTCATTCCATCTCTGAAAAAATTCCAGTTCAAGATTCTTATGGACATGAGTGTGCAAAGCAACAAAGCAAACATTTGACAAGAAATATACTTGGAAGTCAGCGGAGGGACTTCCATTAAGCCTGACTCCCATTGCATTTGGGTGAGGATCACTCAGCACTCCTGGTGGATCCCAGGATAATACAGCCTGGTGATCCTCTGTAGCAAATCCTTTTCATGTAGTGTGTTATTAAGCGGCTGAGTACACTGAAAACAATCTTAGAAAACATGTATAAAGTAAGATTTATTAGTTAAGACTAGAGTTGATTTGCCAAGTTACTTAACCTTTCTAAGTTTGTTTCTTCATCCTTAAATGAGGCCAACAATAGTTGGGCCTTGGGTCCTTGTGAAGATAAAGTGAGAAGAGGTCTGTAAAGATCTTAGCAGGTACCTACTCAGGATACCAGCTGCCCTTAGTGGTGCTGTTCTCCGTATGGTTGTGTTACCTTCATAAGCCTATATTTGTGCTCTTTAGGGCATTTTGGAGGAATTAAAAGTGAGTTGGGAAGGAAAATGGGAGTCATCCTTTGCTCTTCATTATCAACTATAAGGATCTGCACATTTTCCCCCCTTGAGATGAGCTAAAAACCCATCCTGGTAGAATTTCTACCCACTGCTTCTAATTCTCCTCCTTTGGACCCCATAGAACACGTGTGGGATTTTTCTTTCCCGTTGCGAGCTCTTTGGACATTTTTGCAATGTAGTTCTGCTCCTTATTACATCCTCTTACTTAAAGAAATACTTTGTCTTTCCCAGTGTAATGAGATTATATCAGGATTCATTTCTAGGCTCATAGGTACTGTCTGCTTTTAGGTTATGACATCCATATCAATTCAGTCACTTGGTCGTGTCTGGCTCTTTGTGACCCCGTGGACTGCAGAATGCCAGACTTCCCCACCCTTCACCATCTCCTGGAGCTTGCTCAAACTCATATTCATTGAATTGGTGATGCCATCCAACCATCTCTTCTCCTGTTGTCCCCTTCTCTTCCCACCTTCAATCTTTCCCAGCATCAGAGTCTTTTCTAATTCTTCATATCAGATGGCCAAAGTATTGGAGCTTCAGCTTCAGCATCAGTCCTTCCAGTGAATATTCAGAACTGATTTCCTTTAGGACATCCAGATCAGCAGCCCCCAAATTCCCTATAGAAAAGGAGAGCCAAAGCCACAAGTCAATCTGCATAAATCTATTTTTTTTGTTTTTAATTAATCTGTATTTGTTACAACTTTTTAAAGCAGAATGTGACTTGAGCACTACATTTCCATTCACAAAACTTGCTCCAAGTTACTTTTCCAGTGGCTTTACAACATGCCTGGGCAGGCTTATAATTTTGCTACTCTAAACAATATTTTTCTTTGGAAAACAAGCCTTATGTATGGACAGTGACTCCAATCAAGTTGGTTCAGCTTAACACACTAACTGTCATTATACATAAGGCAACTGGAGAAGAGAGATGTCACATGCTTCACAACATGTCCTTTGGGGTTGTCAGTGGAGGGTAAATCTGTGCCTGCCTGTGTCAGGAGGTGGAGGTGCTCAGGGTTGGAGGGTGAGGCCAGCCCTTGGTATTCACACCACTGGTGGGAAGATACACTTTCCCCTTGGAAAGTGTTAGTCACTCAGTCATGTCCAACTTCTTGACCTCATGGACTGTAGTCTGCCAGGCTCTTCTGTCTATAGAATTCTCCAGGCAAGAATGCTGGAGTGGGTAGCCATTTCCTTCTCCAGGGGTTCTTCCAGACCCAGGGGTTGAACATGCATCTCCTGGATTGCAGAGAGATTCTTTTTTGTCTAAGCTACTCAACCAGCTGCTAATTCTGATTGCTAAGGCTTCAAGGCTGCCTCAATGGAATGTTTGTCTTGCTTGAATATTGATTTGTTGAAATTTACTCTCCTCACCCCCATGAGAAGGTATTAGGAGGTGAGGCTATAGGAGGTAATTAGGATTAGATGGGATTACCAGGACAGGGAAATCTATATGCAGGTCAAGAAGCAACAGTTAGAAATGGACATGGAACAACAGACTGGTTCCAAATAGGAAAAGGAGTACGTCAAGGCTGTATATTGTCACCCTGCTTCTTTAACTTATATACAGAGTACATCATGAGAAATGCTGGATTGGATGAAGCACAAGCTGGAATCAAGATTGCCAGAAGAAATATCTATAACCTCAGACATTCAGATGACAGAATATGGCACCCTTGTGGTAAAATATTTCACCCTTGTGGCAGAAAGTAAAGTAAGAACTAAGGACCCTCTTGGTGAAAGTGAAAGAAGAGAGTGGAAAAAGTTGGCTTAAAGCTCAACATTCAGAAAACTAAGATTGTGACATCTAGTCCCTTCACTTCATAGATGGAGAAACAATGGAAACAGTTACAGACTTTATTTTTGAGGGCTCCAAAATCACTGCAGATGGTGACTGAAGCCATGAAATTAAAAGACGCTTGCTCCTTGGAAGAAAAGCTATAACTAACCTAGACTGCATATTAAAAAGCAGAGACATTACTTTGCTAACAAAGGTCCATCAAGTCAAAGCCATGGTTTTTCCAGTAGTCATGTATGGATGTGAGAGTTGGACTATAAAGAAAGCTGAGTGCCAAAGATTTGATGCTTTTGAACTATGGTGTTGGAGAAGACTCTTGGGAGTCCCTTGGACAACAAGGAGATCCAACCTGTCCATCCTAAAGGAAATCAGTCCTGAGTATTCATTGAAAGGACTGATGCTGAAGCTGAAACTCCCATACTTTGGCCACCTGATGCGAAGAGCTGACTCATTAGAAAAGACCCTGATACTGGGAAAGATTGAAGGCGGGAGAAGAAGGGGACAACAGAGGATGAGATAGTTGGATGGCATCACCGACTCAATGCACATGAGTTTGAGTAAACTCTGGGAGTTGGCGATGGACAGGGAGGCCTGGTGTGCTGCAGTCCATGGGGTTACAAAGAGTCGGACACAACTGAGTCACTGAACTGAACTGAACCAGGACAGGGCCCTTGTGAATGGGATTAATGCCGTTATGAGTCACAGGAGAGCTTGTGCTCTCTTCTGTCTGTCATGGGAGCATCATAAGTCAACAGTCTGGAACTCTAAAGGGGGCTCTCATGAGAACCTGACCATGTTGGCACCCTGATCTCAGATTCCAACCTCCAGAACTGTGAAAATGACTTTCTGTTGTTTTTAAGCCACTCAGTCTATCATCTTTGCTATAGCAGCCTGAATATACTTAGACATTTCTGCTGCTCTGGGTGGTTACAAACCCTCCCCATTTTTTTCAGAGCACAGGTGAGTGCTGGAATAAAATTAGGGAGTTACAGAGTAGCTCACAAACAGGTACCATGCCTGCTTTCTCAGCATGCAGACCCTGAGCCCATCCACATGGATTTTTCCAGGCTGTTATTGTCTGTCTGTTTGGCTCTGGATAATTGGATGTAGCAGCAACCACCGTTTCACTTTCCATCAGGAGCACCCTGCATATATCTATCTCCTCAGAGTATAGACCCAAGGAAAAGCCCCAGGAGTGAGAAGAAACTCTGTCCTCCCATTTTCTGAGTACCTATTTCCTGCTGTATGATCTACATCATCTCAGGATGGTTGGGATTTTCTCTTCTGTCAGGGGATTCTCTGTCCTTTACCCACAGGGATGTGGCCTCTTCCTATACTCTGAAAGTTGTTCAGTCATGTCAGACTCTTTGAAACCCCTTGGACTATACAGTCCATGGAATTCTCCAGGTCAGAATACTGGAGTGGGTAGCCATTCCCTTCTCCAGGGCATCTTCCCAACCCAGGGTTTGAACCCACATCTCCTGCACTGAAGGTGAATTCTTTACCAGCTAAGTTACAAAGGAAACCCAAGAATACTGCAGTAGGTAGCCTATCCCTTCTCCAGCAGATCTTCCTGGCCCAGGAATCAACCTCAGGTCTCCTGCATTGTAGGCAGATTCTTTCCCAATTGAGCTACGAGGGAAGCCAATCTTCCTATACTCTGAGCCAGCGCAAAACACCAGAGCACAATAGCACATCTGTCTTACAAGGATTTGCAAAGGGCACCCTTAGGTTCCTTTTGGACGTATGCCTCATTTCTGTGCCAGTCTCTGTGACTATAGGACTGGGGTCCTATGACTAGTTCAGCTTGAGTCACATGCCCAGTCTCATGGTAAAGAGATAGGATTTACTATTTGCAGAAGGAATCAAGAAATGACCATGACTTGTGATTCACCCATTCCCCGTCCTTTACATTTCCTGCTGTTTCTTTTGATACATTCCCTGATCTGGAGCCCAAGTGTATTCTGACCAGTACATAAAATCATCATCAAAATTTCTCCAACCTCTGTTATGTTCCAAATGCTATACAAAATCTATGACATTTACTGTTTCTAGAAAAGCTATGGGTAAATATTGTGGATACAACTGAGATTGCTTTCAGAAAGCTAAGTTATAAAATCAACCTCAGGAGATCAGAACAGGGCAATGCAGAACTACTTTCAGCAGAAAAATGTTCCTTGGGTCTAAGAGATTTGAAGAAACTCAACTGAGCATGTGAGTATTTCTAAGGGAAAAAAATGAGGCCATCACAAAGCACCCCAGGAAACAGAAGGTGTGGAGGTAAACTTCACCAGTGCCTATACAGGCACTGTCCCGGGAGAGGGGCTGTGAATATTTTGGTTTCAGTGTCCTGATGCCTTGAAACAGGCATTTCACCTTTCTTGTTCTGATTCCATGTTCACCAGTCAACCTCCTGATTATAATGTGGCTTCCCCTGTGCTTTCCAGTGGGGGAAAGTGTTAGTCATGCTGATATGACCTTGAGGTTTTTATCATAATTTTAATCCTCCTTACCATTTTAAAAGTTGGTATTCTGTATTTTCATCACTATAGTGAACTTGGTCAGTGTGATTCCATCTTGAGAGATGGGTGGACATTTGGTGGGCTGAAAAAAATCATGTGATTATTGTCACAAAACTGATTGCCAGATGTTAGATTATAGTAAATTTCTGAGGTATCTATATTTGCCATTCTTTCCTCTGGACACATTTTTCACATTGTATGCTTGGGCTAGGACTAGCCCTTTTCCTTTGGAAGGTTTTCCTTCCAAACCTGTCTAGATTTCAATAACGTCATTTTTCAGTTGGAGAAATTAAGTGATTCCTTAAAGATTACATTGTTAAGATAGTAGGTTTAGAATCCAGGTCTGTCTGACTTCAAAACTCATGTTATTTCTCCTTGACCAGATACTTCCATCTCCTTGTTTGGACCCAGTAATTCTCTTCTACAGCCCAACATTGCATGCTTAGTAGAGAGGTTGGTTTTGTTGCTAAGTCATGTCTGGCTCTTGCGACCCCATGGTCTGTAGCCCGGCAGGTTCCATTGTCCATAGGATTTTCCAGGCAAGCATAGTGGAATGGGTTGCCATTTCCTTTTCCAGCTTAGTAGGGAGAGGGCTGCCTTGAACGTATCTGTGATGGACCCAACTCTTCATCTACAAATGAATACTTCCCTAGAGGAAAGGTCAGCTGCCATCTTTGTGAACAAATGTAAGATGGCACTACCAAGCAGAAGGAAATGAGGTGCAGAGTCTCATATGTAAAGACATTTTCAGATAAGTATGTAAAGGGCCGGGCTTGGAATATGGTGGATCCCCTGTCACTGGTGGCTCTTTTCCCTAATGGGACAGAGAAATTGGAAGACAAAACAATGTAAGCCAAGGATTCCCATGGGGTGAAAACCACAGGAGCCAGTTGCTGCATAAAATGTTTGGACAATTCTTCATAATCATCCACCTCTAGTAGATTGTCTGCTCCCTTGGGTGGGAAAACCCCTTTCAGACAGAGAGGAAGGCAGTAATCCATGGGAACCATCTGTCAGTGCTGACGGGACTTAGGCAGCGAGGCAAGCTGGAATCCATTCCTAGTGATCTGTTGATCCAGCTTTCAAAACTGCTCCCCATGGGAGGCCTGAGGATGTCTTAGAATACTTTGTGGGTCAATTTCTGAAAGAGGGTATGTGAAAGGGCAGGAGGAAATGTCATCTGGATCCATTTAAGAGGATATTTTTTCAGGCCCCAGCTCAGATGTCACCTCTGTAGGAAGGCTCCCGCCTCTGAATTGTATTTCTCTATTTATATATGTCATAGATCAACCATTTGAATCCTATTTATTTATTTATTACCCTCTCTCAACTAGGATGTAATCTTCATGAGGGTAGAGGCTTCATCTCCTTTTTTGTCAGAATATTGCAAATGCCTGAAAGAGAGTCTGGTACATGGTGGGTACTTGATAAATACTTGTTGATGGATTGAGTCAATGAATGAAGCAATAAATAACTAAATTAATGAGTGGGTTCAGAAGATGGTGAGAAACAGTAAGAAACCATGGTGACTGGAAGGAACCTGGCATTTGGAAATATATGGACCTGATCCCAAACTTGACCCTTAACTAGCTGGATATATGACCTTAATTTTCTGAGTTTTATTTTGGGTCTGTAAAACTCTGTTTCATAAAATTATTATAAAGATTAAATCATAGTCCATTACCATCTACAAAGTGTCTGGCATCATGGTTGACATCATGAACCATGATGCCAGTCACTTTGAGAACTAGTATTTATTAGTGTCACTGTCTTCCTTCCAAATACATAAGCATAAGCACAACCACACATCTACCTTGTCATAAATAAGCTTCAAATCTATATAAATTTCTTGCACGAAATGCTAGACACTTTGTGAGTGTGCTCAGTCACTTCAGTCATGTCTGACTCTTTGCGACACTATGGACTATACCCTGCCAGGCTCCTCTGTCCATGGGATTCTCCAGGCAAGAATACTAGAGAGGGTTGCTGTGCCCTCCTCCAGAGGATCATCCCAACCCATGGATCGAATCCGAGTCTCCTGCATCTCCTGCATTGGCAGGTGGATTCTTAACCACTGAGCTACCAGGGAAGCCCTCCTAGTACCCTTTACATAGAAACCAAAAAATCAAGTCTGTTTGGAGTCAGGAATATGAGGTGGCATTTTCATTTCTTAATCATACAAGCACCCACTTTCTGTCTCACACAATTATTGAATTTTATCTTTAAACCAAGTCTAAGAGATAGGTGCTATTTTAATTTTGCCGATAAAGAAATTGAGACTCAGAGAGTGAAGTAATACATTCAAGATCACACTGTTAATGGGCCATAGACTAGCAGTTCAGTACCAGTTCTGTACGATGTGAACTTCTGCATTCTTCTCACTATTTCATACCTGAGTGTTTCTAACAACTCTGTTGGTGACTCTAGAGGAAGTCTCTGTTCTTTTTTCACCTATTTGCATATGCAATATGTATTCTCTCCTTATTTGAATTGAATCTTTCTTCTTGGAGCCCTCTAAGGCTTTAATATATGCCTGCCTTTATGTAAGCTGTTGGTTGCTACCACTCAGTTTATTTCATTTATTATGAAGGATGTGCACATTTTATGTATTATGCTCCAGGGCAACTTAGTGAATCATCTTGTGATTCAAAAATACCAAACCAGTGGTTTTTTTGAACCGTAGCCATCATTTGGTGTGATCACAGAAGTTTAGCCATTTGGAAATTTTGTTCTGAGAGCCATTTTGTTTCAAGGTGACAACTCACAAACTGAAAGAAAAAAAAAAAGATGTATTGAAAATAAACTACACTTATGTATAAGAATATTTCATAAACTACATGCTGATTAAAAGATGCCAAACTCAAAAGATTATGTACTGTATGGTTCCATTTAGTAGTTTAAAAACAGCAACACTAATTTATAGTGAGAGGAGTCTAGGTGTTGGTTACCCTGGAGTCAGGGAGGAGAAGTGGCAGCTCGATGGGGCAATGAGGAAGACTTCTTTGGCTCATCCAGCTTGGAAATGGGAGCAAGATTCTCTCAAAGAATTCTGGTGATGTTTTCCGTACATTGTTCTGCCTCTTTCTAAGTAAGAGTTTACTCTGTAGAAGACAGACTCTTCTGTTTTTGAGCCATTCCAGTTGACTAAATGCCCATTACACAGACAGCTTTCTCCTGCAACTTCCAGCCATTGGTTCTACTTATGTCTTTAAATATCTCTTAGAAGAACAAGAGTAATAACTACTTCATTTAGATGAGACCAGTCATGTGCCAGGCGGTTTACTGATTTTCTCTTTTAATTTTCATTAGCATCCTTCAAGTTAGGTACTTGAGGATCAGAAAGGTTAAAGTTAGGTGCTATTTTTTTCTTTCTAGTATTTAAGAAAATCTAGCATCAGAGAGGTTAATAGCTTACCTAAGGTCGCTAGATGGTCAATTTCAAACTCAGGTCTAAGTTCAAAGTCTGTGGTTTTTCCATCACTCCACTTTACCCCCTTTCCCTTGCTACAGTCTGTTAAATGCTTGAATACTAGTCATCATACCCCAACTGTTTTGTTTTATTCTATTTTATTAAAAACTTCTGACCATAACCATGAGATTGAGCTCACTTTTACTTTGAAAAACACAGTGTAAGTTGATCTTGATGATGATGATCAGTTGTGATGTGTTGGTGGTGACAGTGATGGTGGTGGTGATGATGGTGCTGCTGATGATGGTGCTGCTGATGGTGGTGGTGATGGTGGTGGTGATGATGGTGGTGGTGATGATGGTGGTGGTGGTGATGGTGGTGGTGATGATGGTGATGGAAGTCACACAGTGGTAGCAGTTCATAGTAGCTGCAAACAGTTTTAGTAGAAACTGAGAGCTTTATAGCAAATGCTTCATTTGTGAACAACAGGCCTATTTTCATCTTATGGGCACCATTAATCCTGTCACTGCTCAGGTTTCTCTCTTTGCCTTGGCTGCTAGAGAACTCAGAAAAAAAACTGTAACTTACCTCTTGTCCAGGATCATACAGAATGCAGTTATATGGGCTGACCTTTCCCCTGCATTTTCTATTTCCTTTTAGTTCATGGTTTCCCTCTTATTTTTCTTGCTGCATCATGTCTTTTGGTAGATGCTAATTATTATTTGTGGTGTGGAATCAGGTGTGGGGAAAGAACATTGTCCAATGCAATCGTCACAGCAAGTTATGGCATAGGTATTGTTACTCTCATTTTATACATAAGAAAATGAGTTTCAGAGAGGTAAGATGCCTTTCCAAAGTTGCACAGCTTGTATGTGGGAGACCTTCATTTCAAAAACAAAATGATGTTCCTTTAGAGCCCACACAGGACACCCTACTTCCTCCTTGCAGGTGTCTTTTAGTCTTTTTTGTTTTTAATTGTACAGCCACTTTGTTTTTATTAATTGTTGTTTTTGAGTTGCTCAGTCATGTCCAACTCTTTGTTACCCCATGGGCTGCAGCACACCAGGCTTCCCTGTCCATTTCCATCTCCTGGAGCTTGCTCAAACTCATGTCCATCGAGTTGCTGATGCCATCCAAATATCTCATCCTCTGTTGTCCCCTTCTCCTTCTGCCCTTAATCTTTCCCAGCATCAGGGTCTTTTCCAACGAGTCAGATCTTCACAGCAGGTGGCCAAAGTATGGGAGATTCAGCTTCAGCATCAGTTCTTCCAATGAATATTCAGGACTGATTTTCTTTAGGATTTGTTTGATCTCCTTGCAGTCCAAGGGACTCTCAAGAGTTTTCTCCAACATCACAGCTCAAAATATCAGTTTTTCAGCATTCAGTCTTTTTTCTGGTCCAACTCTCTCATCCATGCATGACTACTGGAAAAATCATAGTTTTGACTGTATAGACCTTTGTTGGCAAAAAGCAATGTCTCTGTTTTTTAATACACTATCTAGGTCAATCATAGCTTTTCTTGCAAAGAGCAAGCATTTTTAATTTCATGGCTGTGGTCATCATCTACAGTGACTGTGGAGCCCAAGAAAATAAAATCTGTCATTTGTTTCCATTGTTTCCCCATCTATTTGCCATGAAGTGATTTTTTAAGTTAATTCATTAGTTTATTTTTGGCCATGCTGGGTCTTTGCTGTGGTGCACGGGCTCTTTGTTGCTGCCCTGGGGCTTTTCTCTGGTTGTGGTGAGTGGGCTTCTCATTGCAGGGGGTTCTCTTGTTGCAGAGCATAGGCTCCAAGGCTCATGGGCTTCCATAGTTGTAGCACAGGCTCAGTAGGTATGGTGCATGGGCTTAGTTGCCCTGCAGCTTGTGGAATCTTCCTGGACCAGGTATCAAACCCATGTCCCCTGAATTAGTATGTGGATTCTTAACCACTGGGCCATCAGGGAAATCCAAGCTGCCCAGAATTGAAAGTCTAGGATTCTTGTTCCACCATCTGAGGATAGGTGGGTGCATGGTGGCAGCAGAGGGGACCCCAAGATCTCTGTCCTGAGTACTGATCACCACTGGACCTCTTCACCATGCAACCCACTCAAACTATCTCCCATCTCCTCTCCTTTCACATAGGGAGCCCCGGGGTTTGTGTGTCTCCTCCATCAGCCACTCCAGTTCTCTATGGGCTAAAAAAGTGTGGTAGCCACGTGGCTGCAGGTTTGGTCAGTAGCTGACGTCACCCCCAGCTTTTGCTGTTATTCAGCTGCTATTTTTCATCTAATCCTCACAGTAATATGATGATGTAGGTCCTTTTTTGATCTCCATTTTAGAGATGGAAATACTCAGTCACAGAAGGGTTAGATAAACAGTTTGTATCCATTCACTCAGCCAAGAATGAGCAAACCAGAATTTCAATGCTGATGTGCTTGCTGCAGAACCCATGATCTTCACTGCTGTACACACAATTGTATTATTCCCAATTGACTCCTGTCTTGTGTCCCAGGATGGGGTTCAGGGACCTCAGCTGAGGACTAGGTAGCATTTACAATGACCTGTCTGACCTCCCAGCCCTCCTTCCTGAGTCTGGATAGATTGAACTCAATTCTGAGAGCCTCTCAGTGCTCCGATTATATTGTAGGTTTATACTGGTTTGGTTTCAGATCATGAGGCAGGAGTCAGGCATCTCAAACCCACCCCATCTCTTTTCCTGCCCAGTTAACCTCTACTCACAAGAGCTGTGCTTTTAGTGGGACTCCTGAAGCCTGGAAGAACCTCCAGCTCAAGCCAGCCAAGTCTCATTCAGCCTTCAAAGGCCCACCTCAAGGAAATGCCAGATCCCAGTATCAGATCCTGGTCCAATGCATGCAAACCACACAAGTCCAGGGTGATTGAGGCCATGGAATTCTGAGTCAAGATCAAGTGGCTTAATACTAAAGGAAAACATTTTCAAAGTTTTCTTAGAGATAAAGTAAAACAGTGATGGTATTGAATTCTCCAGCTTGCTAATTCATTTCTATTTGATCAGCTCTTGATAGGATGTCACGTCTGAGTGTCCCAGCCCACAGATTTTATAGTCAAAGAAGTCAGTGTTTTTACATGGATCAAGCAGACGCTAAAGACAGACTTGGACCCACCCAGCACCAAGTGAGGAAGTTTCCCATGCCAGGTCCTGGGGTAGTTGATTTTGCATAGATTCTCTTATTAATCTCAAAAATGCTTTATACAGTCTAATATTTTTGGCCACACTTTATAGATTTGGGCATGAAGTTTATAGAAGAAGGAAGAGAAATAACATTTTATGGATCCTAGAAAGTGGAAGGACGTGTTCTGATGCCAAGTCCAGTGCTTTGCAATCATGCTCTCATGTTCAACTACACCCTCTGCTTCTACTTCCAAGTGAATCCACCATCAGAGCAGGGCTCCTCGCTGAGCAGAAGCACTGTGTCAAGAGAGAAGGGCATTTCCTTGTGGAGATACTGGGGGTGCTGATTTGCACTGTACTACTGCACTCTACATGGTACTGGAAAGTACACAAAAGCACATCCACTTCTACGAATGTGACAAGCGCCCTGGACATGTGAACCAACTTACAGGATAGGACATAGCAACACACATTTGCATCTTTGACAGGTTGCAAGTTGAAGATTCCTTCAAGTAGAGGACTTACTGTATATCCTTCAGTCTTGGTCGGGGGTGGGGCTGGAGGGGATAGCCCAATATTCATTACCTAAGCAATTTACAATCCTGGCTCATAAAAATCTTGCACATATAATCATCACCTTGTTTACCCTCTGTATGGAAAGAATTGAAGGACCTAGGAAAGGGTGTAGCCACGAGATGAAGAGTTTGGGGCCCCTGAATGACTGCATGGAGCAGAGTTCTCCAGATGGAAATGAGCAACAAACAGACCCTTGCTGGGTTAAGCCAGAGAAATTGGGGGTTTGTAACTTATAGCAGTTGGCAGTAGCTTACCTTAATACTGGTGGGAAGACGAGGAGATTGGGGGCAACCTGGGAAGAATCGGGGTCTGCAGAGCTTCAGTATAATCTCAGAGAGAGGGGAGACATATAACCATGGCCTTAGGAAGCAGAATGTGGATTCTTCTGCTGATCTTCCTCTGTATACAGATGTCCCTGGTAAGGATCACTAAGGGCCCTGGAGGGTGGAGGAGCTGAAGACAGGCTCCAGGGCTGGGTTGCTCAGCTTTGCAACTCAGCCCCAAGCTGTCCTGGAGGATAGCTGACTGAACTGACTGAGTCCCAACCATGGTGGATTCGAATTCCAAACTGAATTTTGGCTGGGTTCAAGTCCCAATCTGTGGTAAATGGTTTAAAAGGTACTGTGAAGTTCAAGTGACACATCTCTAAGAGCCAAACACTGTGCCAGGCACAGAATAGAAAGTCAATAATTACTGATTTTCTCTCTGACCCCACTGTGACTTCACAGTCTCTCTAGCAGACAGAGTTGCATGATATTAGGAGGTTTCTAATATTCTTTACTTATGTGCATCTGAGAAAATATTTCAATGCAAATATGCCCCACAGATTATTATGAAAGGCCATTTAATATGTACCAAATAAAAATATTAAAAGGAAGATCTATCGCTTTACTCAGTGTCACTTGATTATATTATACAGAAAGAATTAGAATTAGTCTCTTTCTCTGCCGTCACCTTTCTGTTCGATTTTCTCACACCAGGTGTTCACATTCCAGAGAGAAAACTTCCTCTTCTCAATCTGACATTTTACAACGTGTTGATACATACCCGATGGAGTGATTCTACAGAAGAGGGTGCCACTCACAGCTCTAACCTGAATGAAGTGGCTCCCTGAATTCTATTTATGTCCTAATGAATATACTCAAGTTAACGGTGTCAAAGTCTTGCTAAGCACACCTGCAGCTGAGAGTATAGTATGGGTCTGGAGTGAGTCTGAATTTTCCTTCCACAAAAATAATTTTGGCAGATGGGGATCAATATCTTCCTCCCATATGTTTTAAATTCTCTATAAAGGATAATTGAAGACACCCATCTCAGCAGTGCTGTTCGATGTGAATGCCTTCAGCAATTCTAAAAAGGTAATTTGGAAAGGAAGGAGACTAACACTTGGCTCACGTCTACTATGTATCAAGGCTGTGTTATGCACCTTTGCATATGTTATCTCATGTACTCTGCACAACAGCTTGGTGGGGAAGAGAATGTTGGGCTTGCTCTTGCTGCACAGGAGACCGAGGCTCAGAGAGGTTAAGTTACTTGTTCAAGGTCACATAGTCATTATCAGCACATCTGGGTTCTGAAGCCTGTGTCTTCTGACTTCAAAGCTTGCTCTCTTGAGTCTCATCTTATACTCTGCCCACTTAATCTCTAATTTTCCACCTCTCCAACCTCCAGGCTTCTTTTCATTGAGAACTTGGGCTAAATCAGTGGAGAAATCCGAAACTCTGAGACCAGATTTGGAAAGAACCTACTTGGACCACCTCCATTTCATCTTCAGTTAGACTGCGTCAGTGTCCTTATTTCCTTGTGTATAAACAAACGGAAGCAAAGTTGGACAGAGGTGTCTGTGACCTTGGACCTGGGGAGATTTTGCCTCTATTCTAGGAAATGCGTCTCTTTCTCGGGAGGTGAGAGGGAGGCAGTTCCTGCCAAGGGAGATGGATTCTTTCCACTGCTGAACTGATCATCTGGGCAGCCTCCCAGCTGAGCTCTCCGGCGGCTCCTCCGTGCTCTGCTGCTTGGTTCCTGTTGGGGTTAGATTTGGCTCTGGGTTTCCCTCTGCCCATTAATCTTGATTTTAGTTTGTTGCTATAAAGTTACATCTTGAAACATTCAAGAAGTGAAGGAGGAGTTCATCCGTGTTACAGACAGCATGCTTCAAGGGTTGCTATTCCATCAACCTGGCCAACTTGGACGTCAAAGCATATACCCTGGGAGGAAGTGGCCTTGGAGGTTTTCCTTGCTTTTTACCATTCCTCACCTCCAAATTTGTCCAGAGCAGCAATAACCAATTTTATTATTGAGTTGATGACCAAGAGGACAGGAATGCCTTCTATGGCCCTGAGAGCGTCTCTGATCCTAGGGTATTCCCAACTCTCACGGTCCCCAGACCATATGCCTTCAGCACTTCACTGTGTAAAGTCCTCTGCCTGGAGCCAGTGGATCTCTTCCAGACCCTGCAGACCCACTGGCAGTTCCCTTGATGTTCATGTTGTTATTGTGAATCAGTCTCCTTGGTCTCAGGACTCACACTGCTTCTGCCTCTCACCCATTTTTTAAAATCATAAGCGTTGCTAGTCACTAACTGTACACTGATATGTCCTATATTTCTCTAAGGGGAATTCCAGATAAGGGAGAAATTCTGACAATTGGAAACTTTGGATTGAAAAAAGACACCTTCCTTAGAAACTGGAGCACTTTTGACTTAGAGGAATGAGAGTCTTGGGAGAGTGTGTTCCCTAATTTCAGCTTCCAGAAAAATGCCTTCATGAGCCAGAAGAAAAGGGGATTGACACTGAGTTCCTGCAGTCGAGTTCATACGTTCATGGCCTTTGCTATCTACTTTATTTACACTGGGGCTTCCCTGGTGATTCAGATGGTAAAAAATCTCCCTTCAGTGCAAGGAGACCCGGGTTCAATTCCTGGATTGGGAAGATCCCCTGAAGAAGGAAATGGCTACCCACTCCAGTATTCTTGCCTGGAGAATTCCATGGACAGGCTAATTCCTGGTGGGCTACAGTCCATGGGGTCACAAAGAATCAGGCATGACACACTGTCTGATTTAATTTTTAGCAAGCATAGCCCTATTTTGCAGAAAAGGAAACTCAGGCTCAAGGAAAGTAAGTAGGTGAGCATGCAAAACTTTCAAATGGGATTGTACATGGAAAGACTGAGTGGAAACTATTGTCAGTCTGCTGAGATGTTTCACAAAGTGATTAGTGTTGAGGCACATTTTTTATGGCTTAAGGTATAACCGTTAGCTTTCTGGCTGAATCAGTTCACCAAGATTATGCACCATCTCTTGGGAGCAGACTCACATTAACCAAACTTATAAAGGCTTATGTAAAAAATCACAGTGTCAATGTATTAAGTGAGAATGGGAGTCACACCTCACACAATGGCTGAAATACTTGCAATGACCCAAATGGCACCTTCTCTTCTTGTTGGCAAGTTACATGGGAAAATCAATTATAATTGGAAGGTTCCTTGATGAAAATACAGAGTATGATTAGGTAGTTATGCAATGCAAGTGTCCCACGGCCTTGGACTAGAGTGGCCTCTGGCCCCCATTTTCATAAAAGGGTTACCTTTTGCCATTGAGGTTGGACAGACTGACCCTTAGACCTGGATTCCATCTCCCCTGGTCATTACTACCCTGTGACTCTCCACTTCCAGGAATGACCAAGTGCCTCCTGCTTAACCTGGATTATATTAATGTTACCAGTTATTAATACTTTGGCTTACAAGCCGTTCTATTTTTTCCCATCATCTTTCAACATCCCAGCTCTGACCTGGTATTTGCAGTGCTATTACTAACTCTGTTATTAACTTTATTCTCTAATTTCCAAATTGTTGGCAACCCCCACAGCTTTCCCTTGTAGAGACCATTTCTATGCTATAGGATTTGGGGAATGGTTAAGTGAGAGACAATGTATGGTAAGAGAGCCCAGAGCGAGGTAGCTGATTAGTTCTGTTCTTTTCTTTCCAGAGGGTTAAAACTATATAAAAATGCCTTACCTAGATCACTATCTCACTGACATCAGAAGACAGAGTTAAATTATGATTTCTACTTCACATCACTAACTGTGGAGCAGGGAAAAATTTCCCCTCACTTAAAAAAGAGACTGTTTACTGGCAACGATGGTCTCTCTTTCTACATATGTGACTTTGATTACGTTTTACAGAATCTCCATGTTGGAGACCTCAAACCTCTTGCCTGTCAGTGGAGCTGGTCTAATGTCATCAGAGCAGAAGCAGCATCACTAGCCAAGGAGCACTTGACATTTGTTTCTGCTCATACTTAGCTTTAAGACAGCCTTTACTACCGCAAACTTCAATGTACACAGTGATACCTTGAGTTTGGGCTTCAGAGAGGGGAAAGAACAAGAAAGATGGCATCTGACTGCCCATACAAGGCGTCATGATGTTGACCAAGGTTGACACCCAAGTTCTCTGCCTTCCAGACTTTGTATTTCTCCATTTAAAGAGTGAGGCGGTAATCTCCTGATAATATCAATTAATATTATCATTAATAAACAACACTTCAAAGTGTTTCATACTTGATCATCACATTTGATCCCTGATGAGGGTTTTTTAAATTTTAATCCCATTTCATAAATCAAAAAAATGGACAGCAGATACATCATATAGCCATTCAGTTAGCAGAGAACATATCTCTGTTGACTCCAAATTCAGGACTCTTTCCAGGATTCCATGTTTTTTCTTCATTCCTGCGTTCAAGTTCACCTCTGGCCCTTAGAATGAGTTTAGTATGAGGACTAGGAAATAAATAACATGGATCAGGGTCCAGGTTAATTTTATGTGTCAATTTGCTTAGGCCACAATACTTAGGTATTTGGTTAGATGTTATTTTAGATGGTCCTGTGATATTTTTTAGATGAGGTTAACACTTACATCTGGAAATGCAGGAGACTCTGGTTCAATTCCTGAGTCTGGAAGATCCTCTGCAGAAGGGATAGGCTACCTATCCTGGTGGCTCAGATGGCTCCCGCTTGCAATGAGGGAGATCTGGGTTCAGTCTCTGGGTTGAGGAGGACATGGCAACCCACTTCAGTATTCTTGCCTGGAGAATTCCATGGACAGAGGAGTCTGGTGGGCTACAATTCATAGGGTCTATATTCAGATGAGATTTTGAACTTAGAGTTGGTGCTAGAATGGATTAAGAATTTAGAGGCTGTTAGGATGAGGTGAGTGTATTTTGTATGTGAGAAAAACGTACATCTTGTGGGACCAGAGGATGGAGTGTTTTGGGTTGGATGGTGTCTGCCCAAATTCACAGGTTTAAGTCCTAATCACCCAGGACCTCAGAATGTGGCTACATGGGGAGACAGGGCCTTTAAAAAGTTGACTATGGTGAAATGAGGCTCTACAGTGGGCCTCATCTAGTAGGACTAGCATCTTCTAAGAAGAGGAGATTAAACACCGACACATAGACTGAGGGATGACCATGCACGGACACAGTGAGAAGACCATCTGTCAAGTCAAGAAGAGAGGCCCCGGTACAACTTTCCAAGACTAAACCAGGAAGAGATAGATAATATCAATAGACCCATCGCAAGCACGGAAATTGAAACCGTAATCAGAAATCTTCCAAAAAACAAAAGCCCAGGACCAGATGGCTTTACAGCTGAATTCTACCAAAAATTTAGAGAAGAGCTAACACCTATTCTACTCAAACTCTTCCAGAAAATTGCAGAGGAAGGTAAATTTCCAAACTCATTCTACGAGGCTACCATCACCCTAATTCCAAAACCCGACAAAGATGCCACAAAAAAAGAAGAGAGGCCCCGGGAGAAACCAAAGCTGCCAGTATCTTGAGCTTGGACTTGAAGCCTCCAGTTCAGTTCAGTTCAGTTGCTCAGTCATGTGTCCCACTCTTTGCTACTCCTTGGACTGCAACACGCCAGGCTTCCCTGTCCATCACCAACTCCTGGAGCTTGCTCAAACTCATGTCCATTGAGTTGGTGATACCATCCAACCATCTCATCCAGGTGAGAAGCCTCCAGACCTGTGAGAAAATAGGTTTTTGTTGTTTAAGACACCCAGCCTGTGATATTTAGTTATGGCAGCTGAGCAAGCTAATAGGTTACCAACATCAATTAAATAATTTAATGGGAAGGGGAGTTAGCCACACCGTTTCATTGGCATGAAGATGACAAATCTTAGTTATTTGATTGATTTTGTTATTTCAAACTTGGTGCTGCCTAGACCCAGCTTTAATTATATGTTCCTTTATCTCTGGGGTTTTTTTCTTTTTTCCATTAAAATCATTTTCTCTCAAGTTTATTGCCTTCATAGCCTGGGGAATATTTGCTTCTGAGGATCATATATCAAATTTGTTTCATTTTAGAATATCTCTCTTTCTTTGTAAACAAAATTATACTCTGATTTTAAGTGCAGAACCTTTTGGAAGGAAAAGCCTGCTTTGGATTCTAATGAAGTTTTCTCTTATTACATTTCATTGCTGTTACATTATTCAAGACTTCTACTTGAAGGTTTGCTTGCAGACACTACATGGAACCAAACTGTCCAAAATTAGCTGTTTTCCACCAAAAAGGATTGTAGGACTAAGGAACCTCCTCTTTGGAGAAATTCTTGAAATCTTCCATTTCTCTCCGTGAACTTTTTAAAGAACTCTACCTGGTACGGGGATCTATTTTCCCCCTCCCAATTATGAGTTTTAAATGCCCAAGTTCCAACATTTAAGCACAAATACATATGAAAAACATGACCAAAAATTATTCCTAACATACATCTCATTTTCTGGCTGTAGTTATCTCTGAAGATGAGAAATAAGTGAAAGGCTGAAAGAGAACCCTGTTTTTATTTGTCAATAGACTCAAGGATAATCTCATGACACTTTAGTTCATGAAAAACATCATTTCTTGTTAATTCACTTTTTTGATTAACCAGAAAATATTTCTGGTTTCACCTTTTTAAAAAAATCGTAAATATTTGAAAAAATATTATGACCAAATTCACGAAATAATGAAACACTATGTTGAAGAGAATCAATTTTTGTTTTGTGATAATTAACTTTATTGGAACCACTGAAGATTATCAAGAAAAGTGTAGGAGATCAGATCAAACTGTAGGAGTTTCCATAATACCCAGAGGATATTTGTTCATCTCTTCCATCTTTAAAGTAAATGCTCTCCAAATCTCCCCTCACCCCCCAAAAACCAAATAAACAAAAACAGACCACTTTAGATCCTGATTAGTTGGATTCTAGGAGAATTTGGACTCACAGGTATTTGGTGGGTAGTTATAATTCTATTGATGGGGCTTCTCAGGTGGTGCTAGTGGTAAAGAATCTGCCTGCAATGCAAGAGACGTGGGTTCAATCCTTGGGTCAGGAAGATCTCCTGGAGCAGGAAATAGCAACCTGCTCCAATATTCTTGCCTGGAAAATTTCAAAGCCAGAGGAGCCTGGTTGGCTACAGCCCATGGAGTCACAAAGAATCAGACACAACTGAGCGACTGAGCACATTGTAGTTCTATTGACGGTATTTTCAATGTGCACAATTCAGGAAACAGAAGAATCCCAGTTCTGTTACTTTTCCATTGTACATCCTTAGCCAAGTCATTCAAATTCTGAGCCTTGATGGGAGAATAATAATATCTGCCTCACAAATTTTCATGTGCATCAAACGAGATAATGGATGTGAATTTGCTCTTTAAGCCATAACTGGGCTATGCAGATGTTAATCATTATTTTCAAACAGCATCTGTGACCTAGTTTGGATTGTGGTTTACTTTTGGAGAGAAGAGAATTATAAATGCCTCTTGGCTCATCTGGAAAAAAAACCTAATCCAGTGATTTTAACTACCAATGATCACATTAAAGGCAAAGACCCTGCTACAAAAGAAGACTGACTCCAAGGACTGTTCTTATTTTCATTTGCTAATTAATTATAAGTAGCATTTCCATCAGCACACTACATTTTGAAAAATCCATTTAAATAAAAAATCCATTTAAATAAAAATCATACCCTTCTACAGACTACCGCCTCTAGATTCTCCCGCTTTGTTCAGCTTGGAGAAGGAAAATATATCTTGGAACTTTTCCATATTCAAATATTTCCATCATTTGTAAGGAACTTGCTTTTGTCACTTGTATATTGTTTCTAGAACAATTTTTTTGATAATTCTTCTGTTATGTGTATTTTCCATTTAGATGGTTTTATATAAGGGACTATTTTTTATTGTTCATTTGCCATATGGGAGAAATTAATTGTTAAAAATCCCCAGGAAATTAACCTCTGGTTCACAATATTGCATATCAGATGGAATTCTTCAGGATGACCTCATTTTTTCCATTCCAAAATGTCCATTCAGCCATCTTATCAGGGAATCATTATAATTATTTTCTGGTTCAGGCAGTATTTTGATAGAGTTTGGAGACAGGAACTGCACAAGAGACCCCCTCCAAGCTTGCCTACCTAGTTGACTTTGGATTTTTGTGCATAGTTGAATTCAAACACCTTTTTTATTTGTCATCAGTATCTCCATCTTTATGTTTTTGATCTGACGTTGGATTATTTACAAATTTTTGCTCTCACTTCATTTTTGCTGCCCTCTTAAAATAGTGTTCTGCAGATTATCAGCCCCTTTTCTTCTTGTGTTCTGGGGAAACCTCTGTTAGTCAGTCCATCCCACTGCATAGTTCTCTGTTTGAGTTTGAGCTTGTGCAGTGCAGGAGGAAGGCTAGAGGGGGTGGATTCAGGACCTAGTTTCTGGTTCTGCCACTAATGAACTCCAGAGTGTTGCCAATGTCTCTAACCCTCTCTGGGCCTCCAAATAAACTGTGTGGAGCAGCTATTCTCCAAGATTGTTTCCAAGTTTCGATTTTTTATGGTGTCATGTACATAGTACATGGGGAGATATGGGTTTCAAAGCTCAGCAGACCTGTGCTTTGTATGGTGTTGGGAGAGGTGACTAAAATTCTTTAAGCCTCATTATTCTCTGTCTGTAAAATTGGATGTTTCCGTTCACCTCAAAATAATGAGGATTGAACAAGTTTATGTGTACAATGGGCTTTCCAGGTGACTTGGTGGTAAAGAATCCACCAGCAATGCAAGAGATATGGGTTCAATCCCTGGGTCAGGAAGTTCCTCCTGGAGGAGGAAATGGCAACCTACTCCAGTATTCTTGCCTGGGGAATTCCATGGACAGAGGAGCCTGGTGGGCTACAGTCCATGAGGTTGCAAAGAGTTGGAAACAGCTGAGCAACTGAGAAGCAACAACAAATGTATACAGAACTCTGTGATATAGAAAAGAGATAGTAAATGTGGTTTCCCATTTCCTCTTCCCATCCCATTCCCATTTCTATGGAAAAAAAAAATAGAATAACAAGGCATATTTTGCAGTGGAAAAGGAAATCTGTCAGATGGCTTGGCCCCTTTTACCTGGCAAACTCTTGAAGAAGGAAGAGCTGGAAGGCAGTTCGCCAAGATCTCTAGTTCACTTCTAGCTCTAGATCTCATGGCTCTTTAAAGGACTTTTCAAGGGACATCATTCAAGTCTTCTCTAATAAGCTTTTCAGAGAAAATTGGGGATAAATAGTCTGACAGAAGACACAGGGAACGTTTCTGAGGAAAGACAGTTCAGGAGAGGCAGCAAATACACACACACAAAATACTGTGATTTCTAGCACATTTTAATGATTTATACAGACGATGAAGCAGACAGAATATGAGACATCAGGGCCACTCCAGATATGTGAGGTACAGTCATTGTACCTTGGTGGCTTTCTTTCCTACAACAGAAGGAATGTGGATACAGACGCGACTCCAGGGTAACGTGGCAAATTCAGAAATGACAGCTGCTTTTGGAATGCTTGTCTCACCAAAATTCCCAGTTTTACTTTCTCCCAAATTTCCCGATTGTACAGTGCAGAATCTCAGTACTCTGCATTCTTCACCAAGGACAGGACTGACACTATGAAAGGGTTCAGTGTTGGTGGCTGGGAGCGTGAATCGAGAGCGAGGAAATAAAATGTAGTAGTGGAAATGTGAAAGTCTATGTTTGAGGAAAATGAAAAATTAATCCTTTGTAACCATGCAGCTTGGCAGGTATGGGACTCAGCAAAAAGTAGCTACTGACACCAATGTTTCAGTGGTTTGAGAGGACTGCGCACTTCCTAGAAACCAGCTATGGGCCATGGCTACCAGGAAAATAAATTCAAAAGACAAATGCATTATTTGAAGTACACTGTGTGTGTGTTAGTCACTTAGTTGTGTCCAACTCTGTGCTACCCCATGGACTGTAGCCCACCAGGCCCCTCTGTCCATGGAATTCTCCAGGCAAAAATACTGGAGTGTGTAGACATTCTTTTCCAGGGGATCCTCCCGACCTATGGATAGAACTCAGGTCTCCCACATTTTAGGCGGATTCTTTACTATCTGAGCCATGAGGGAAGTCCATTAGAAGCATTATGACTTTTTAAAAGAAATGTTGTTTTTCTTGTGATGTGCATGGCCAAGGCTCTAAGTAGAGAGTTGTGTTCGACTGTGGGGCTACGGGTAGAAAGGAAGTGGGTCATGTTAACCCAGATGGATGCCTGGGAGTTTGCCCTTGCCAGTCACTCTGGAATGAGTTTCTCTATATGTTGCTTGGGGGAGCTCTGCCTGTCTCTCAAGACCCTTGAGAACACCTGCACACTTTGTACGTTGTGTTACAGCACGTACTGCCCTTTAATCTAATAGTCGTTATTGACAGTGTCTTTGTAAGCCATGGATTCCTTGGGAGGACAAACTATTTCTTCTTTAACTTCCATCCCTGTTGCTTATACAAGACCATTACTATGTCCCCTGTTTGTTGAACAGTTAATGAAGAAAGGAGATGGTTTTCAGAGGCACTTAGTTATTCATCTGTTTGTTTGACAGATATTGACTGAGCTTCAAGACACGCAGGAAGCAATGATGTGGCTGCACCCAATGGATCATGTGTAGACCCTGCATATGGGTGTTCTCAGTCTCACCCAGGTCTCTCAAATGAAGTGTGGCTCAAGAAAGTGGGTGCACAGGTTGTACGAAGAGCTTGGCATTATTTTCCAATGTTTGAAGGGCTGCATTAGGGAGTTTATCCAGCCTTTGCAACCTCAGGGGGTAAACTTTGATTGGATTCTTTGAGAGAAAGTGTTCTAGTAAGAATAGTCCCAGGGATGGAATGGTTTGCCTTGAAAAATGAGTAAGTATTGCTCAGTATTCTTGGAAAGAATCCTCCTTCCAAGCAGGAGGTGTGGGTTTGATCCCTGGGTTGGGAAGATCCCCTGGAGAAGGAAATGGCTACCCATTCCAGTATTCTTGCCTGGAGAACCCCATAGACAGAGGAGCCTGGTGGACTACGGTCCATGAGGTTCCAGAGAGTTGGACAGGACTTAGTGACTAAACAACAGCAAATGCCAGAGGGGCAGTGTTTGTGGCTGATACCTGTGATGCCCAGCTGACCAGAGGGGCCAGAAGATGGAAGACCAGGCTCTCAGGTCTACTTTGGTCCTAGAGTTGTTTACCCTGAAAAAGTGGTTTTGCAGAAATGGTATTTGGTCCTAGGCTCTTATATTCTCTTGCAAAAATAAAACCTAAAAGAAAAGTAGAATACAAGGTCTATGTTGAGAAAAATTTTTAGGGACTGCCCCAGTAAGATCCAAGAAAATGTTTAGTCACCGGCTTGAGATACGGTCAGGGAGTCACCTCATTTATTTTTGCTTCTCCAAAGATGTAAATCTACTGGGTTTAAAATTTCATATGTGGACACAGCAACCTGAATAGGACACTCTCCAGCCATTACTTAGAGTCTTATTAATACATTGGAGCTTGCTTTTAGCAGAGAATATGATGCTCCCAAAATACAGCTGTTAACCTCTGTAGGGAGAAGATGTAATAAAGATATTACACACCAAATTGTATTCCATGAGAATAAATCTTTAAGTATTTCTTCTCTCAGTGGTTGAGTCCTAACTGCCCAGTGCAGTAGAGAGATCCTACCAGGGGGAAAGGGGACCAAGATGGCACGCCCCACTGGGACCAGTTTGCTGTGTGAACTAGAGTGAGCTGGTCACCTCTCTGCGTGTTGATGAAATGATCCTCTGGGGCCCTTCTAACTCTTATACACCAACATTTTTGTTTGATTCGAATCATCTTCTCAGACTTCCATGGTCGTCCAGTGGTTAACACTCAGCGCTTCCAGTGCAGGGCACATGGGTTCAATCCCTGGGCTGGGAAGTTCTGCATGCATCCTGGGGAGTCCAAAAAAAAAAAAAAAAAGAAAGATGCCAAAGCATTTTCTTTGCTGACATGTAAGCCGCTGATTGAGTCACATAATGTACTTGTTTGTATATTCACAAAGAGAAATGCAATTCTTTGCTCACATCTTTGAGTTGCATCCCTGAAATAACTAAATAAGAGTTTTGATAGCTATTTAAACTGGTGCTTGAAGAATGACGAAGAATTTTACATTTGCTGGAAGGTAGAAAGGTTGCTGTTTACTCTTTCTCACCAACCAGATCTATGAACTTTTTTTACTCCCTGGGTTGGTTTCCTGGCATTTCTCAGCAGGGAAACACATAAAATATGTCATATTTGAGAAATTTACTGGGCATGTTTCAAAAGTTGGGTGGAAACAATGTAGGAAAAAAGATATCTTTGTTTACTTGAAAAAAAGCAGTAGAACTTGGAAAAGTATAAGTTGTTTTGAATTTAAGGGTTTGAACGACATTTCTGTGCTAGAAACCAGCAATTCTCTTCTACTTTAAAAAAAAATTTTTTTTTGGCAAAGGTTAGGATTTTGAGCATGTACATTTTGAATGCAAAAGTAGTCTCTTATTTTTGCCTCAGTTCAAATTATTGACTCTGATAGGCCCAGCAAAGATGGAACTGGTAAAAATAGCAAAGTGCTGTTGTTTTTATATCTCAGAGAAACAACATCTACGACTTCTGACAAGTATTTCCTAGAAGAAGTGGGATTGTCCTAGTGCAAATTGTGATACAAACCCCATCAGGCTCACCAGTGAGCACTTGCAGGCTTTGCAATACAAGGTGCCCCATTGAATCCTGCAGCACTTTAATATTGAGGATGCACCTAACCACTGTCTTCTGTTCATTGTGAAAGTGGCACTCATTAATTGCATCAAATTTGGAAAATATATTTAACATGAGGGCTGCCATAAATCTGCAGAGCAGGGACTTTGGGAAAGACATCTATGTCAGACTGCTTTATGATTGGCTTTTGAAGGTTTTGAGACCAGACTGAGCCCTCTGAGTAGGGAAGGGTTTGCCATTGAGTGAATGCCCAGTTTCTCATTATCTCCAGAAGATGTATATCTTGGAGCAAGAAAATAGGGCTCAAGAGATGGGCCTTACTCATGTTTTAAAAGTTTGCCTTCTAGAACAAACTCCCTGAGGTCAGTGATCAGTCTCTGAGGCAGAGAGAAGCATGATGTGATTTAGTGGCAGGTGACCTGCCACGGTCTGTGGGGTCAGAGTGCAAGTCAGGCACCTGGGATCTGGCCTGGGAAGAGATGCTCAGGTGACCCTTGACCTGAGACAGTATTAAAACAATTCTGTCCATACCATTTCCCCTCCGTTGTCCCAGAATGCTCTGTATCGTCTTGCATGTTGCAGTCTGGATGGTGGTCATAGCAGATATGGTGGCAATGGTGGTCGTGGTATTGATATGGACAATAATAATACATTGACCTAGTGCTCCTCCTTATATTCCAGATACTGTTCTGAATGGTGGTGGTGGTGGTAGTTTAGTCGCTAAGTCCTGTCTGATTCACTGGACCATCAGGGAAGTCCCTTATTTGCATTTATAAATTGTTTTATAAGAATAGACTTTAAAAGAAGTGCAATTATTAAATCAAAGCTGATGAGCATTTTAAAGCCTTCACCTCATTTTTCCAAACTGTTGTCTAGAATGCCGTTGGGATAGTAGTGCTTCTTCATGTGTTTGCATGGTTGGTTTTTTACAAGCCTTGTGGCCCTTGTTTATTTAGTTCACTGTATTGTTTGAGACGATAGATAAGAACTCAGCTGAAAACAAAAGCAGCATGCAGGCTATGTGTTGGGAGTGAATGCAGAGATTTTACTGGAGTTTGAAATTCAAGTTATGGGATTTCTTGAGCGATTTTTCTCTCACCTCCATGGAAAACCAGTTTAAAAAACAGACACTACCTCTCTCATAGGTGGATTCTTGGGCTGGGCTAGCATGGGATGTAGGGATGTACAAAGTCTGATCTTGAATTCTAGGGACTGATCTAATGTCTTTGAATCCTCTATTTAACCTTATTGAATCTTCCAGTTGGCTGGGTACAGAATGCCTGCCAGTCCATCTCAGCAAAGAATGAGCACCATTGCACATCAAACTCTTTGCTAATGAAAGGGCATAAATATATAGAGTAAGCAGTTCGGTGGTAATGGCTAGGATGAATAAGAATTCTGATATGATTCTGAGAAGCATTCTCAATGCCTCAGCATACAAATGAACTTTAATCTCCCCAAAGATCAGAACACTTCTTAACTGTAACGATCCATTCTCAACTACCTACTAGTTGGAAGCCTGGATAAGAGACAACTGAACTTCCAATATAATTTAAAATGCTCCTGTCACCGCTGAGATGTGACACCTCTTCTTTTATCAAACTTAAAAAAAAAAAAAACCCTTTCCCCCAAAGCTCTTAAACCACACAATTCAGCTGCTAACCACCGAGGCTCACCCCTCTGGATTTCCCCTGTTGAGGTGCTAATTAGCAGAGAAAGTGCCAGATGGCAGGCGGCCAGAAGGAAAAGCAGAGAAGTCAGAAGACCCGTGTGAACTGCCAGTAGGATAACCCGTGCAAAACGGAGATGTGCCTTTGAGGAACTCTTTGCTGAAGACTCTCTTCTGCTTGAGTGCTATGACAGGTTGGTAGTGGGCTCTAGTCTCCTCCCCTGCGAAATAGGGATTCTAATCAGACCAAGCTCCCCTGCTGGCCAGGCGGAGTAAATAAAATTGGATAAGGGCAGTGGGGCTTCCCAGGTGGAGCTAGTATTAAAGAACCTGCCCGCCAATGCAGGAGACATTAGAGACATGGGTTTGATTCCCAGGTTGGGAAGATCCCCTGGAGAAGGAAATGGCAACCTACTCGAGTAGTTTTACCTGGAGAATCCCATGGACAGAGGAGCCTGGTGGGCTACAGTACTTATGGTTGCAAACAGTTGGACACAAATGAAGCGAGTTAGCATATGCATGTATATATAAAACCACCTCTGATTGGTGGATGGGTAAATAAGTGAATCATGGCCGAGAAGCTTGTTGAATGTCATAGACCAAGTATTCTGACCTCTCTTCAAAGCTGAGTCACAGGGCAGAGTGCTTGGCATTCTGTAGACACTCAATTATGTCTGTTATTATTGGAAAGTATAGAAAAAGAAAACCCAAATTATCCCCTTGTTATGACTGTAAACAGCATGTATTTAAAGCTGTTGGGAGCCCTTTGGTTCTGATTTTCAACATCTAATTTACCTGCCCTATTTGAACCAATTCACATGAACATTTGTTATATAACGAGCACATGCTTCTACTGTATATAACTTGAGTTACATAAATCTGAAGGCTGCTGGCTGTGAGCAGTCTTTAAAATGTAATGAGCTGAGAGGTTTGCTTTGAGCCTTGGGGCAGGATGGTTTTGGTTTAATCATTCACTGAGTTTAATGTTTTAGGAGAACCTGTTTACTGCATCCATTCAATAATCCAACTGAAGCCTGGATTCCAAGCAGCCAGGGATGTGATTTCAGTCTCTAAAAAAGATATCAACTTCAATAAAACTAGGTTTGAACAGAGAGTCCCTGTGAACTCTGTATCCACATTCCATCAGGATGACGTAATAGAGGTTGGATCCAGACAAACCTCTATCTTTGGGTCCTGTGACCACTTACTCTATGGAAAGGGGGCTTAACACAGCAGAGACATGAGGCGAGGTGGCTCACGAGAACCCCAAATCACAGTGGGATTTTCTGTGGCTGAATATACTTAGCTATTGGTGAGTTTCTCAACTACAAAGATCTCTGTAAAAAATGCAGAGGAAGAACAGTTTTGGTTCATTGAGGTCAAATATTGTATTAAAAGAAGAGCGAATTAGAGTTTTAGCATCCCTTGGAGAAAAATCTCTACGTGGGTAAAAGCAACCTAATATTTAGTCTTATCTGTTTCATTGATCAGTTAAAATTGGAGCCATAAAATCAAGAGAGAGGAAAGATTTTGGGGAGCCCTTGGGTGCATTCTGCTCCATTAGAGCTGCTGTACATATGGGTCATGGCCTCACTGTCCTCGGACTGAGTGTAGCGGTCATACTGTTCCTTCATATAATTAGATGCAGATTATGGGACCTATGTTGAGTTACTCAAGTCTTCTGTATCTCACATTATTTTTTCATCTGTAAAATGGGATAATAACGGTACCTACTTCAAAGGGCTCTGTGTGCAGATTGAGTTTTAAATATTAATTAAATATTCAAATTTAAATAAATAAATCTCTTGGAACAGACTAAGACACATTGTAGATACTAAGGGTTTGTGATTCTTCTTCTCATCTGTATTACAGAGGCAAGAACAAAGTACTAGGAGTGTGTGAGGTCTTGGGAATCTGATGGAAACCATCTCTGCCACACACCGCTTCCCCAACCTTGGGCCAGCACACAAAGTCTCTGAGCCTCTATTTCCCTCATCTGTAAAATGAGGATGTCAATTCCTAGCACAGGTAGTGTTATGAGGAAAAGGACAAAATTAATTTAGACCATATATAGTAAGCAAGGTGTGCAACACATAGCTAATGCTCTCAGTAAATATTTGTTAAAAGAAGTAAAAAGGGTGAAAATGGGATACCTCAACCTCCACATACTTTTAAAAATTAAAAATAGCATCTACTCTGTCCCACACAGTCTGTATTTTAAATATTCCTTACAATTTTGAATGCATCATGCCGACTTCAAAGATGATACATTGGAATGTGAACCCCAAAGTGCTACACTGTCTTCTCTTCCAGGCTTAACTTCTGATCATAAATATGAATCTCAAAAATCATACATCTGATTTTTCTTCCTTTCAGTGGCCTATATGGCTTCTCTCTGGATCTTCTAAATTTTCTCTAATTGTTAATAGCAGTAGAACCTAGACCTAGATCCAGTACTAGAGAGAGAATGGTTATATCTGAGCCAGTGTGAGAAGCCTCTGGGGTTTCTAGGAGCTGTTCTACCACTGAGCATGCTCAGACCTTCTCTTACTTTGAAGCACATAGTAGTCAGAATTTACACAGCCAGTGAAAATGTTGTATATAAATCAATTTGTAGGCCTTGGGAAAGTATACAGAGAACAATAGACCTTACTCTTTACAAAATAAAAATCTATTTTGTTCAATTTTATTTGATGAATTAATGCTCAGTTTAAGTTTGTGTGAATCAGCTTTTTCTTGTGTTAGTCTCTGTGGCAGCACATGGTGAATTTTTATGAGTGTGGTGATCCCATTTCCTTCCAGCCTTAACCCCAACCCTCACACCATTGACTCTGGCCTCAGGCAAGCCCCTTGGCTTCTCTTATCCTGCACGGGTCGCTGGAGTAGGGGACACTCAGACAGGATCATGAACATGAACACAGTTTGAAATTCATGAGGTTATATGCTGATCATTATGATACTGTCTGGATAGGTGTAGTTTATGATTTTCCCCTGGGATTCTATTCTTTACTTCTATCTATTAAGCGCTATTACAGTAGCTTCTGATGACATCTTCATAACTATCTTCGTAACTTAATAACTATTGATACATTTACATAAGCTCCTGGGAATGGACCTTGTCTAATTATTCTTAATTTCCAGCAACATTGGCACAGGCTGGGGAGAGAGAAGTTTCTTGACAATTTCTTGATGATATAGAGACTTCTAGGCAATCATAGTGAGGTGAAGATACTACCCCCCTCTTAATGAATAACCAGCTAAAAGGAACAAAAAATGTAAAGGCCAAGAAGAATTCAGCAGCAGCAAAGTAATAAGACTCCAAAAGGTATAAAATGTGGTGTTTTTATGCCTTGATGGGCTTCCCTGGTAAAGACGATAAAGAATCTACCTGCAGTGTGGAGGACCTGGGTTCAATCTCTGGGTTGGGAAGATCTGCTGGAGAAGGGAATGGCTGCCCTCTCTAGGATTCTTGCCTGGAGAATTCCATGGACAGAGGAGCCTGGTGGGCTCCATGAGTGGCAAAGAGTTGGGCATGACTGAATGACTAACACACACACACACCCACATCCTTTGATAGGTACGTTTCAGGAAGGAAACAGAAGATTCTTGACACATCTTGGGATAACTCCACCCTCTGCAGGTCCCCAGAGTGTTATACAGAAAAGAAGGGGAATGTAGGAAATTGTATACTTCCCATTAGTACTGCTAAGCTCCAAGAGAGCATAATTAGAGGGTTTTGAATAAGATTAATCCCACCCCATGGGAGATGCTAGGAGGCTGCTCTCTGCCTGTGGCTCTGTGTTGGGGAATGGAGGAGTTTTCTGGGAGAAATCCCGTGACACCCACAAGGGTAGCAGCCACATGCTCGGCACCTGTGTGTTATGAGAATCCCAAGCTGAAAAGCACAGCACAAAACTGGGTCCTGCCCATTTAAACTTTTGGGGGTGCACATCAGAAGCAAAGGCAGAACTGCTCTGGGGAGACTCTTCCCCTCAGTGTTCAAAATAGTTTCTTTCTTTCTTTTTTTTTTTTAAATTTTCTTTACTTTATTGTGTTGGTTTTGCCATACATTGACATGAAACCGCCATGGGTTTACATATGCTCCCCCTCCAGGACCCCCCTCCCTCCTCCCTCCCGATTCCCTCCCCCTGGGACATCTCGGTACACCAGCCCCGAGCATTAATCCTGGGCTGGCGATTGATTTCACATATGGTAATTAACATGTTTCAATGCCATTCTCCCATATCATCCCACCCTTGCCCTCTTCCACAGAGTCCACGAGTCTGTTCTATACATCTGCGTTCCTTTTGCTGTCTCGCGTACAGGGTTCTCGTTACCATCTTTCTAAATTCCCTATATATGTGTTAGTATACTGTATTGTTGTTTTCCTTCTGGCTTACTTCACTCTGGATAATAGGCTCCAGTTCTGTCCGCCTGAGTAGAACTGATTCAAATGAATTTTTTTTTAATGCTGAGTAGTATTCCATTGTGTATATGTACCACAGCTTTCTTATCCATTCGTCAGTTGATGGGCATCTAGGTTGCTTCCATGTCCTGGCTATTGTAAACAATGCGGCGATGAACATTGGGGTACACGTGTCTCTTTCAATTCTGGTTTCCTCGGTGTGTATGCCCAGCAGTGGGATTGCTGGGTCAACATAAGTTTCTTTTGGAATTTGTAGAGTCTTGCTTTGTGGCTTAGTAGATGATACATTTTTGAAACTATTCCATATGTTCAGGAGAATGAGTACATTTTGCATAGTCTCCTGTTTCTGCTTAGCTGAGCACTTTCCCAGTTTGGACACTACCTGTCCTGATGTCTAGTTTACTTTCTCCAAATCTCAGAGGTGCGCACCGGTAATTGCATATTGTGAGTTTCTTTTCTTTTCTTTTTTTTATTCCAGGTATTTTTTATTTCTTCAAATTTGTTACTTGCCAGGAGTGACTGAAATAAAAAATAATTGGGTCCCATCGTCATCTTGGAAATGGCTTTAAGAGAAAACTGGTCAGGTGAATATTATTGCTTCCCATTTTCAACCAGTAAATAGTTGCCATTGATAAATAGACAGCTAACAGTCTGTCAGGAATGACATATCTGCTCAAGATATGTTATATAATACAACATGCCTCGTCACAGGAGAAAAACTGGGAAATAACTTAGGTGAACTTCTTGATTTCATCATACAGGACAAACACAAAAGCCCTGCCCATGCCTCTGAGAACACTGGACCACAAGCCTTTGAAAAAGGCTTTGGCTCCTTTGTCATGAGCAATCTTCCTCCAGCAGTCAAGTGTGCCTGTGTACATGATTTCCTTTGAGCCCTGACTACATCATCATATGGCGACGCACAGTGTCGAAAGGATAGGAAGTCAACCCAGCAACCGCCGTGACCAACTGTGCGATCATCCAGCTGATGAAGATATGAGTGTTCTTGGGATCTGGAAGCATTCCCTTGGCAGTGTCATAGATACCGAAGTAGGCAGCTCGGTAGATGATAATACGCTGCACGGACACGTTAAAGCCTTGGTACAGGCCTCTAATCCCGTCAGGTTTGTAGATCTTAACCAGGCAGTCACCGAGGCCTCTGAATTCCCTTTCAGCTCCAGCTTTGCCCATGTCAGCTGCTAGACAGGTATGGGCGAAGTTGAGAGGGTACACGAAACACAGGGACGTGGCCCCACTGGCACCACCTGATGCCAGATTCCCTGCAAAGTAGTGCCAAAACTGGGTCCTCTTGTCCATGCCACCCAGGAAGATCTGCTTGTATTTATCTTTGAAGGCAAAATTGAGAGCCTGGGTGGGAAAGTATCTGATCACATTGGCCAGGTTACCACGCCAGAAGGACAGGACTCCCTGCTCCTTGGGGATACAAACCACACAGTCTATGATGCCCTTGTACTGCTTATCTGCAGTGATTTGCTTGCTGGCATGCTGCACCTGCAGCAGCAGCTTCACCTGCTCGATGGGCGCGACCGCTGTCTTGGAGATGGCCGCAGCCACTCCACCTGCCAGGAAGTCCTTGGCGAAGGACACGGCGGCATCTGTCGTCTTGGAAGGAAAGAGTAAGCGGACCACTGAAAGATCTGTGAGGAACCGGCTGGGACTCTGGGGGCTCTGGGGTGTATTGTGAGTTTCAAGCAAAAGTTTCTGTTTATTCTCTACTAAAATTCTTCTCTATCATTTTTTAACTTCAGCATAGTGACTCTTGTAAGCAGATGTGAGTGACTGACACCAGAAAGCAGTTTTAGGTCATGTTGAGTATTTGGGTGTCTCCATGGCCAATTGAAGCTCTCTGAAACTTGCCAGATGACTGACCTGCTTCTTCTCTATTAGATCTCTTTTTATCGTGATTCTTGTTGTTATTATCAGACTGGACAGCTTTCTTGGAGGATTTTGAAAGATGAGAACTGTTTTTTCTCATTTCCACCCTCCCCTTGTCAAAGGGCCATGTGCAAATCACCCCTGTCTGTTTGTGATCCCCAAGAGTTAGCATCTAAGAACAAATGATTCCTGGGGAAGACAGTTCTTGGGGTTCAGGATCAGGCCTGTTGGACCAGTTATCTCTCTCAAGAAAGGAATTCTCCCTTCAGGTTCACACTCAATATCTCTCGATTTGGTCTCAATAGAGAAGTTCTTTCTTGGTCCAAATTGTCTGAACTTCTGGTGTGTGGTGTAGGACTTAAAATGATCACAAGGAGTCACCTGACATCTGTTGGATGTTTCTTTTGCTTTAAATATGTTCCAAAGATCATTAAATCCTCATGATAACCTGCAAAACTGTCTCAGAGAGACGAGAAACATTTCCTGGTCACACGGTTACTGGCAACACTGAATATCAAACCCAAGCCTGTGATCTGTTCACCCTGCCCTGTGCTCTGCCATGCTTTCAGCTGAGGTCAACACTCTTGGTGAGATTATTGGGAAGTTGATGATGATGATGTTAGTAGGGCAGAAAGCATGGGATTCTGTGAGCGAATTGATGAGCACAAATGAGCACTTTCCTTATCAAATCTCAGGATGCTACACTGAGATGAAAACCCTGGCAGGTGGGAATCTTCAAGAAGGAGACCTTGGAAGGCCTATTAGAGGCTAGAGTGGCTTTGCATGTGAGATCTCAGAGTTTCAAAACCAAATATGAGTTGCCTACAGGAAAAAGTTACTGCTAATTAGCGGAGCACACAGAGTCCTTCCCAATCTTCTTATCTTTGGTCCCAACCTCTTTACCTACTCGCTCCCCAACCCTGGCCCACGTGGAACAGTTTGCTGCTCACCACTTCACCTTGCTCTTCCCTCCCTCCATCCCTTTGCTCATGCTGTTTCCTTCTCCCAGAACAATCCCACCCATTCCAAACTCCCAGACTTTGAAAAAAGACTACTCTCCTTCAAGTCCAAGCTCAGAAGTCTCATGCAAAGCCGTCTCTTGGCACAGGCCCTCTGATACAGATTTTCAAAGGTAGAGATGATATTTTGTTTATTTCTTGAGCTCTAGGGCTTCACACTATGTATAATGCACTTCAGACCCTGTAACAAGTGTTTGCTGTGAGTATGACTGGATGAATTCACGACACAGCAGGAAAGGCAGTGCAGGGTGGTGGAACCAGAGCCAAACAGGGAATTCTGGACTTGAGCCTTGGTCCTCACGTGGCTACTTCTTGGCTCAGTGACCTCAGGCAAATCACTGACTGTCAAGACTTAGATTCCTATAAAATGGAGAAGTGTTAAATCTTGCTCACCAGGTTTATGGGATATAGAAAAGATAAGAAGAGTGAACTGTAAACTGTGATGCAGAATTGGCAGTGGTTTGAGAAATAAAATCCAAAATACCAATATGAACTAAAGACTGATAAATTACACTACATTAAAATTAAGAAGTTCTGATCCTTAAAAGACACCGGAAAGGAAGTGAAAAGACAAGCCAGGAGATGATACATGTAGCATCAATAACTGACAAAATCCTTGTCTTAGGAGCTCCTAAAATCAATATGGAAAATCCATGCAATAAATATGGGCAATAAATATGTAGTGAGGTAGATGAAACTAGAACCTCTTACATAGAGTGAAGTAAGTCTGAAAGAGAAAAACAAATATCGTATATTAACACATATATATGGAATCTAGAAAAGCGGTGCTGATGAACCTAATACATAATGGACCTGTGGACACAGAAGGGAAAGATAAGGGTGGGACGAACTGAGATAGCACATATGTACAATACCATGTGTAAAATAGATAACGGGAAGTTGCTAAATAATGCATGTAGCCCAGCCTGGTGTTCTATGATGACCTAAAGTGATGGGATGGGAGTAGGGGAGGGAGGCTCGGGAGGGGAGGGTTATATGTATAATTATGACTGATTCACCTTATTGTACAGCAGAAGCTGGCAAAAAAATTGTAAAGCAATTTTCCACCAATTAAAAAGTGGAAAAAAAGAGGAAATTCAAGAAAAGAAGACTATTATAATCATTTTGAAAAGCAATTTGTGACATTTTATAAATTTGAAATTCACATACATTAGCACGCCAAAATTATCTCCTAGGCATATATAAAAGAGAAAGTCTTATACATGTGTACAAAGTCTATGTATCAGAATATTCATAGAGCTACTCTTTTTAATAAAAAATCAAGTAACTCCTGAGTATATTGACAGAAGATTAGATTGATAGACTGTAATATAGCCATACAAGAGAATACTGCATAACAGTGAACATGAATGAACTTTAATGAGAATCTGGACAAATAATACATAACATAAATGTGAATAGAAAAAATAAATCTGACACAGAGTATGGTAATAACTTGGAGTTAAAAATTAAGAAAACTAAGTAATACATTGTTAATGAATACAGATAGATGCCATATAGTAAGGAACACAAAATTCAGGATGTTGGTTTCCTCTGGTGGGAGAGGGGAGATAGGGAAATGATATATGGGAGGAAAACATGATAAATGCTACTTAATGGTATATTTTCTATTTTTTGGCTTAGGTGGTAGGGTCATGGAAGTTCTTTATGTTTTCAAACAAGTAAATAAACACAAAAGATACAAGGTCATGCAAGGCCTGGGGATGTCGATCAGTGCACCGTTGCCGATCAATTCAGTTCAATGCATCTTTTTTTGATCACACATTCATTTAAAACATTTTTATGCACATTTTAATTCATTTTTATTGTTTTTAAACTTTGTTTTATGTTGGAGGATAGCCGACTAACAATGTTGTGATAGTTCTAGGTAGACGGCAAAGGGACTCAGCCATACATACGTGTATAGCACTGAGTATAGCTCCCTGTGATATACAGTAGGCCCTTGTTGGTTAAGAAGGACCTACTGTATAGCACTGGACCATACATTCATTTTGTTTAAAATATAGCAGTGGATCACACATTCGTTTTGTTTTCACTCTGTGTGTGTGCATACGTGGGTATGTCCCTGGTGTTAGAAAGGGGAAGGGGGAGTGACTCCAGGTCAGTTTTTCATTGGCCACAAACGTGGGAGAATGGTTACTCCAAACAACGACTGGTCTTGGGAAAGTCACTTCCTTACTGTACTTCCGTTTATCTGTCTCTGAAAAACAGAGTGGACACAGAGGCTCAGAACTCCTGAATCTCTACAGCTTCTCCTTAATTTCCTTGCCACTCTGCAGGTGTCTTTCTCATACATCTCTTCCTGGGTTTGCCTCTCCATCCCTGCTTCCGGGCATAGGCTTGGGTGCAGCAGCCTCTTGCAGAATCCTAGCTGCAAATCCAACTTGGCATCTTTTTTATTTTTTTCTGCCTTGACCGTCTGACCATATTTGTTAATCACACAATTTAGTGCCCTGTAAGCATGGCCACTGCTTCATTTCCCCACAAATTCCTGAAAACAGCAGCCAGGGAAGATTTGTTTCTAGTCATGAACCAAATATGAAGGTCGCATGATTTTGTGATTTTTTTCCTTACTGAAGAAATATGGGAGGCTTAAGCAGGCCAACCTTCCAATTAATCCTACGAGCAGCTGCCTTTGAGGTGGGTGAGCCTGAATATTATTCACTTTCCTAGTCATTTGTCAAGGAAGAGAAACTGTCTGCTGGCCTCTCTTAGCTTTAATTCATTGGAGGCTAAAATATAGCACAGTGAGAAGGTCCTCGACTCGCAGGCGTGATGCAGATTATTACCTGTGCCCACCTTTGCTCTCCAGTGGAAAGGACTTGACTAATTGGACTGTAGATATAGGTGCACTGACCCATACACTCTCACACACACTCACGCACACAGTGCAGGAGTCAGCATCTTCCTGCTGGTCATGGAGCTTTGGGGTACTCAGGGCCACCCCCCCACTCAGTGGCCCAGACCAGTCGCCCTTGTCATTTCTTCTGTTTGTCCTTGGTCACACCTGCCTCACTTGCCTAATTCTTAGCTCCATGGAGCCATAGGCTTTTTTAGTAAAAAATGTACTTGGTTGGTGGCTTACCTTATAACAGGAGAAGGAGGGCAGACTCAAAGTAGGAGGAACCCACAGTATCAAGAGAAAACCAGCAAAACAGTCATAGTTACTAATGGATTTGGAGTCAAGAGCAGGGATGTGGAGATTGAAGGGGTAGAGACGTGGGTCAGGTCCTGTTTCCAGCACTTGACACCTGTAACTTCAGTCAGCCTGATAACACAGAGTCAGGCACTAGTAACCCTGTGTTAACAGGTGATCCTAGCAGTATGGCTGTGTAGCAGGAACTTGGTTCCAGGTGGGCACTCTGTACATGTCTACTGAAGAGATGGGTGGGTAGATGGCCAAGAGGAGGTGACTTTGCTGGTCTGAATACTAGTTTAAAATTGTATCTCTGTTGCGACATGGTGTTTTCAAGATCCTGGGAGCACTTTGCTCCCCTGTCTGAGTGGGCAAGAGATTTCTCTGGGTCCAGGTTCCCAGCATTCCACTGGGCCCTGCCTGATCCGAATGGACCCAAAGAAGTCCTTTACCTCAGTAGGAAATAGATTTCACAGGGACAAGCTGGTGAGTTATTTTCCATAATGGTGAAGGTGATGAACTTAGATGGTGACATATTAATATTAAGGGAGCTCAAGTGAAAGTAAAGTGAAGTTGCTTAGTTGTGTCCGACTCTTTGCGACCCCGTGGACTGTAGCCTACAGGCTCCTCTGTCCATGGGATTCTCCAGGCAAGAATACTGGAATGCCATTTCCTTCTCCAGGGGATTTTCCCGACCCAAGGATCGAACTCAGGTCTCCCTCCTTGCAGGCAGATGCTTTACCCTCTGAGCCACCAGGGAAGTCCTAGGGAGCTCAAAATCAAGCAAAAAAAATTTGAGAAATAATGCTTCAAAGGGCTGGGCAGACCCAACAGAATGGTCAGGGCACCACTTAAGAGAGCTATGATGAGGCTGATTCATGGATTCTCTCCCTAGAAAGCGACTTTGAAATTTCTGTGCAAGTTCTCAGAGAAGGAAATCGAGAGAGGTCTTGTGTGCCTGGAACAGACAAGTTTAAGGTCACTTTTCTGAGGGCATGGTGTCGCTAGCTTCAGGACAGGCATGATGTCCTAAGTAGAGTGTTTCTGTCCTAGGCCCTCTTCCCTGGTAGTTCTAGCTCAAGCCCTCAATTCTTACACACCTCATGAGGGCTCCCAGACCTCTGGTTTAACCCCAGATCTTTCTCCTGGGCTTTTGACTCACACATACAACTGTCTCCGAGTCTCTGCCTCAAACGTCATGTCTGAAGTGAATTCCCCACCTTCCTCTGGATCTGAGTCTGCTCTAATCCCTGAAACTGTTACCAATTTCCACTCACCTAGGCTAGAATTCTGATATCATCTTCTATTAGTCAAGGCTCCCCAGAGAAACAAAACCAATTGGATGTATATATATAAAAAGATTTATATACAAAGTGAGCTCATGCTATTATAGGCTAAGAGGCCCCAAGATCTTTAGGATCAGTCAGTTGGCAAGCTTGAGCCCCAGGAAAAGCCAATATTTCCGTTTGAGTCCAAAGGCAGGAAAAGGCCAAAATCCTAGTTTGAAAGTGATCAGGCAGGTAGAATTCTGTCTTACTCAGGAGGGTCAGCCATTTTGTGCTATTCAGACCTTTAACTGATTGGATGAGGCCCACTCAGATTAAGGAGGGCGATCTGCTTAATCAGCCTATGAACTAAAGCATTAATCTCATTCCAACCATCCTCTCAGAAACACCTAGAACTGATGTTTGACCATATATCTGAGCATCCTGTGGCCCATCAAGTTGACACATCAAATTAGCCATCCTTCTTTCTAACCGTGCGTTTTCATTATCCAGTTTAATCCATCTATCCCCTTTTTATAATATCTGCCCCATCTGTCCTTTCTTCCATTCCTGTGGAGATTGTCACAAGGTCACAAAGCATGTGCCCACAGGGGCTTTCTGCCCCTCCAGCCTCAGTGTCCGACTTTGTCACTGCCCCAGCATAAGACCTAAAACAGCATGAGGCCATACCCTCAACTTTCATGCTCATGGTGCCCTGTCCCTCTCTTTCCTACAAAATACCAGCCAAGCTCCCTGCAGGGCATTCACAACTCTTTTATACTCTAGTCCCAACTTATTTAAGCCTAACTTCCCATTGCATTCCCATAGGTGCTCAGAGGAAACTCAGTTGATTCCTCATTTTTATACACTCCTCTCCTATTTCTTCATGGAATTTCCATATTTTTGAGAATACTCATTGCTCATTTTGTCCCTTCAAAAGCTAATATGCAACCAGCCAGTCCTTTCTGCTTTCAGAGCCGAACTGGACACTCACAAACCTTTGAATTTTGACCCACTAGCCTCCTACCATAGACCCTGGCATGTGCAATTGTGCCCGTATACCTCACACCAGAAGACATGATTGGTACACAGGGCTCTGCATCTCTGTGCAGTTTAATGCAAGTTCTCCCAGCAAAGAAGGTGATTTAAGTTAGAAAGACCCGAGTTTGAATCCCACTGTACTAATTTCTAGCTGTGCGGTGTGGAGAGAACTATTTAATTTCTCTGAACAACAGTTCCTGCTTTCCTTCCAGGGTTGTGACTATTAAAGAAAGCATGTGCGAAAGTGCTCAAACAATACTGGCATCTAGTACACATTCAAAACTTTTATTTGATCAAAGGAAAAGTGAAATCACAAACTTTCTCTTTTAACACTTCATTTAGTCATCACATATTGAATATTCATTTTTCATGTATGATTCCCTTCCACCCTCCTTTTTAGTTTGGTTTTCCTCAATGTGCTTTTTGACATAATTATTTGGATGATGTGAATTATTGTTAAATGTTAGTTACTGCTCTTTCTTTTAATGACTGATTACCTGGCTTGAATTTTCACTCGAGTGTGTGTAAGGACCAGTGTTACACTTTAAAGCCACGGAAGTATGTAATGTGTGGTAGCCAATCCCCAATTCTCAGTGTTCCACTGTAGGTGTGGTTTCCATAAAACAAGAAGGGTGCTGCTTTCTGTACCCTGAAGGGACAGTTACGAATCTCTATCTCAGTTCTTCCAGGAGAAGTGAAGTGTTGAAAATTATATTCAGCTGCAGGAGTTTTCAGCATCACATTCAGAAAGACAGAGCAGAAGTTGCTAGAGGCTATTTTCAGAGAACTCCTAATAAGTACAGAACCAAAATACAGACACGGTTGTTAACACCCTGGGAAATGCCAAATCCAAGCTGGATCTCAGCCAGCAGAGAAATGGAAAGTCCTAGATAGCTTATCTCAGAGCAAATCTGTATTATGCAGAAGGTGTGAGATGCAATTATACAGGAGAATGAGCGGGCTCCTTCTCCGCTCTGCACCCGCTCCTTGGAACTGCCACAATCGAAGTGCATTTGGCATTTTCTAAATCTGTTTTCCGCGAGCAGCTCAGTTGCCCTGGCCTGTTTTTTCCTATGCTTCCGGCTTTCTTCTTTTATACTCTACCCATTCTTCCTCTTCCAGCTCATTTGTGCCCATCTATATCCCTAAGCTAACAACTTCTCAGTCATGTATTAAATATTTCTAGCCTTATAATTTTTTTCTAAACTTCAGCCCCTTCACCTTTAAGTTCCCCACAGACTGCTAAAATTTACCATATTTTTCTCTACCTCTGTCCCTCAGCATTTGGACTCAAGTTCTCTGTCTGCCCACTAGGAGCTTTTCCTCTTTAAAACAATGTCTAATAAGTATGGAATTATTGCTGCTGCTGCTGCTTAGTCGCCAAGTCACGTCCAACTCTCTGCCACTTCGGGGACTGTAGCTCGCCAGGCTCCTCTGTCCACAGGATTTTTCAGGCAAGAAAGAATACTGGAGTGGGTTCCTATCTCCTCCTCCAGCGAATCTTCCTGACCTAGGGATCCTGCTTTGGTAGGTGGATTTTTGACCACTGAGCCACCAGAGAAACCCCATGGCATTGAGTTGAGATCAAATCACCCATTTAGAATGTATTTTTTGGAAAGGTAACAGAAAGGCTGTGACATTGATTAAGAATTTGAATTCTAGGAGACTTGGGTTCAAATCCAAACTCTGATGCTCTATGGCAGCACGGTGTCAACTGGAAAAAAGAAGCACAACCTAAAAGTTGAGTTACTTTTTATTGAGTAGATTTTCTGAGGACTTAAGCCCAGAAGACAACCTCTCAGATAGCTCTGAGGGAGAACTCTGAAGAGGTGAAGAAGGATATACAGTTTAGACAGGAGTTTTTGCAATAAAAACTGGGGAGTCAGAACATCAAAAGATTACAGTGCTGTGCAGAAAGGAAAATCAGGCATCTCAAGGAATTCAGTGCCTTTCTATGTATGGGAAAATGCGAGAGTCTGGATTCATTGAAATCATTCTTTTGATATGCACCTTGGTTATCTGGAAGGCTAATAACCAGCTTTTCCCCATTCTGAATCCCCTCAGGGTGCACAGTGGGGGGTGACTGTGGTGGCTGATGGCTGGCTGGCAGCAACATCCTTTGTTTGCTGATACAGCAGGCATCATTTTTCATCCTCCAGGACTTGCATCTGTAGGAAGTGGAGCTAGATAACAGCAGATAATAACAATTAGTCAGTATGTTGTGATGAGTGTGGTCTGGGCTCTGTTCTAAGTGCCTTCAATATACAAACTCACTGGATTGTCACAACCACTCTGGAAGGGATGGTACCATCACTATTCGCTTTGTTCAGAGTAGGGAACAAAAGTAACTGAGCCTAAGAAAGTGAAGGAGTGGGAAATCCAGGAGATTCCACAAAGGGCGCTCCTGGCCCAGTGCCTGTCAGGGTGCACGAGTGTTTTACACCCTTTTAATTTGAAAAAAGTGACAGGGAGAGATGAGGGACACACTTGAAGTCCTCCAGCCTCAGAGGTCAGTTCAGTCTGGAAGGATGTCTTCCCATTTTTTTTTTTCTCTCTCCTGCTCACTTTTCTGGCATAGATTTTTGTTTACCCAAAGCAATGTTTAGTCATAGGGCTTCCTACGTAGTGCAAGTGGTAAAGAATCTGCCTGCCAATGCAGGAGATGCAAGAGACACAGGTTTGATCCCTGGGTTGGGCGGATCCCCTGAAGGAGGAAATGGCAATCCACTCCAGTATTCTTGCCTGGAGAATCCCATGGACTGAGGAGCCTGGTGGACTACAGTCCAAGGGATTGTACAGTTTGACATGACTGAGAATACACACACACAATGTTTAGTTATAACAAATATGAGCAAAGAGAAAAGAGTTAGAGTATTCCAAGGATTGACGTTCAATAGGTGCACTGAATTTCTATCAATGTTTACTTTTTCAATGTTTACTTTTTTCCCTCTTGGGAACTGGTCATTCAGCTTTCAGAAAGACAAGGTCCTTACAGTTTTCTTTATTCCTTATGCCAGTAATTATGAGCATGTCCAGGCTTTGACTTCTAAGTGGCAACTGTGGTCTTTGAGTTGAAGGTACTACTACTTCATTCTGCACAGGCTGGAGGAAAAGGTGGCAGAGATAATGCATGTCATCGGTTGAGGATAACAGATGGTGGACTGGAACTCTGGTCCATGGGATTGAATTCTATTAAGTTTTATTTGGAAAATTGATATTAATGTCTTATTCTGCTCTGGGCCTATTTATATTCATGGGAAGAAGTAAAAATTCAAGTAAGGAACCTTCGTTCCTGCCACCATAACAGAAAAAACATCAGTTTTATAGTAATCATGTTCACATTTTATAGTGTATTAAGATTTTTAAATCAATCTAGATTCCCCTGTGGCTCAGATGGTAAAGAGTCTGCCTGCAATGAGGGAGACCTGGATTCCATCCCTGGGTTGGGAAGATACCCTGGAGAAAGGAAAGGCTAACCACTCCAGTAATCTGGCCTAGAAAATTCCATGGACTGTATAATCTATGGGTTTGCAAAGAGTCGGATACGATTGAACAACTTTCAGTCAGTCAGTAAATCAAGATTTTTCAAGTGTTTGAGCTTATACTTATGAAAAGAGATGTTGTTGTGCTTTTAGAGAGAAGTAGAGAGATGCTCAGGATTGCCAGGTGACTTGGCTATGGGCTTGCTATTAGGAAACAGCAGGGGAGAGAGTGATCTGGCTGTATGGTGCCTAGTTCATTGGTTCCCTTTCATCTCCCCATGACAAACTTCTTTGGATTCCTGCTTTCAAACTGGGTATTCCTCCTGGATGAGTGAGTGTTTTATCTATATCTCTTTATATACAAAGGGAAGAGAAGGTGTTTTTTGCTTTTTTCCTTAAGTCATTCTCTGCATTTTTGCTCTGTATCCATTTCTAATTTTCTCCTCCCATCCATTTCTCGCTCACTTTCTCTTCTGATCTTTTACTCCTCTTTTTTCCCATTGTTATTATCATGTTTCAAAAGCATAAAATGTTAAAATCTAGCACAGGAGTTGGAAGACTATGGCTCATTGTCTGATTTTTAAAATAAAGTTAAAAAGTAACTTTAATGAGATATAATTTAAATACTATAAAATTCACCCATGTAAAATGTAAAATTCAGTGGGTTATAGAGAATTCATAGAGTCTTTTATCTATTTATTTTATTTCTTTGGCTGTGCTGAGTCTTTGTTGTGGCATGCCAGCTCTTTAGTTGTGGGATGCGGGCTCCAGATAACCGAGACCATTATCTAATTTTAGAACAATCTTATCATCCCTAAAGAAACCCCGTACTCATTAGCAGTCATTCTCTGTTACCCCAGTGTCCTTCCTGCCTCTGGTCCTGGCCCTAAGCAACTACTAATTTACTTTTTTTCTCCATGGATTTGCCTATTCTGCATATTTCCAGCAAACGGAATCATACAATATGTATTCTTTCATGACTGGCTTCTTTTATGAAGCATGATGTTTTCAAGTTTCATCCATGTTGAAACATGAATTAGTATTTCATTCTTTTTTACTGCTGAGTAATATTCCATTGTTGAAACGTTCCATTGAAATGTTCAGTTGATATATATTTGGCTTGTTTTCATCTTTTGGCTATTGGGATAACGTTGCTATGAGCATGTATGTACAATTTTATTCATGGACATGGCCTTTATCTGCCTTGGATGTATATCTAAGAATGAAGTTGATGGATCATACGGTGACTCTGTGTCTAATATTTTGAGGAACTGCCAGTCTACTTTTCAAAGTTTAACAACCCCATCAACAATGAATGAAAGTTCAGTTTCTCCACATCCTTGCCCAAATGTGTTATTTATTTATTTTTGATGTGGACCATTTTTTAAAAAGTCTTTATTGAATTTGTTACAATATTGCTTCTGTTTTAAGTTTTGTTTTTGTTTCTGTTTTTTTTTTGGTCTGGAGGCATGGGGGATCTTAAATCCCTGACCAAGGATTGAACTTGTACCCCTGCATTGGAAGGCAGACTGGACTGCCAGGGAAGTCCCAAACATGTTACTTTTTATTTTGCTTTTCAATGCTTTTGTGGAATGGTATTTTGACCATTTTATTTTATCCATTCTAGTGGATGTTAAGTAGTATCTTCAGGATACATTTCGTATCAATGTGTGATTTGCAAATAATCTCTCCAGTTTTGTGGGTTGCATGTTCACTTTTAAGATAGTGGTCTTTGAAACATGAGTTTTAAATTTTTATGAATTCTAATTTATCTGTTTTTTTTTTATCAGTTGTATTTTTGGTGTCCTTTCTAAAAAAACCATTGCCCTTTCCAAGCATAAAACGATTTACTCTCATGTTTTCTTCTAGGATTTTGATAGTTTTAGCTATTATATTCAAGTCTATGATCCATTTTGAGTTGACTTTTTTTATAGGGGTGAGTTAGGGGTTCAACTTCACTTTTACATGTGAATATACAGTTGTCCCAATACCATTTGTTGAAAATAGTATTCTTTTCCCATTGAATTGTTTCAGCATGTTTGTTGAGACTCACTTGACATAGTCATTCACCTCCATTTTAATAGCTAGTATTAATATTCTCATATACTGTCCTTCTATTTTATTTCATTTAAGGCAACACCATTGGCCAACTATTACATAAAGAGAGCAAAGATAGTGTAAAAGTTGGAATGAATTTATTTTTAAACTTGGAGAAAGGAAAGCCTTTCTGAGTAGGATCAAAAATCCAGAAGCTGTAAAAGACAGATACATATGACAAAATGGAAATTTTGAATTTATCTCTGGCACATAAGACCTGAAACAAAGTAAACCTAACAAATCTAGGGAACATATCTGCAACACACATAACAAGTGAAAGGCTAGTTTCTAGAATCCTTAAAGAGCTCATGTAAATTAATAAGGTGAAGTAATAGGGAAGCCAATAAAGAAGGTCTACAAATAGTTTAAAGGAAAAGAAAAATGGACATGAAACATGTTAAAGAATGCTTAGTGCATCTCTTAGTAAAGGATATTCAAAATAAACATTAGGAGATACCAAGTCACTGCATTAGAAAAGCAAACATTAAAACAGTGTTTCTTGCAAAGTGCTGAAATGACTGGGGTGACGGGTGGGGAACAGGTTTTCTTACACATTGTGAAAGTTTAGGCTGTTGCTATGTTACAGATTGTAATCTGCCAGTGTTCATGAAAATACAAATCGCTCATATTTTGATCTAACAATACCATTGCAATGAATGTACTTGCTAGAGTCAACAAAACAAAACACAAAAACAACCTTGAGTATTACTATTCCCACTTTTTAAAAAGAATTTCCATTTGTGTGGGATATTTTTTCCACCCCCTCACTTTCAGTCTGTATGTGTCTGAAGTGGGTCTCTTGTTCTGATCAGTTCAGTTGCTCAATCGTGTCCGACTCTTTGTGACCCTATGAACCACAGCACGCCAGGCCTCCCTGTCCTTCACCAACTCCTGGAGTTTAACTAAACTCATGTTCATTGAGTCAATGATGCCATCCAACCATCTCATCCTCTGTCATCCCCTTCTCCTCCCACCTTCAATCTTTCCCAGGATCAGGGTCTTTTCAAATGAGTCAGCTCTTTGCATCAGATGGCCAAAGTACAGGAGTTTCAGCTTCCACATCAGTCCTTCCAATGAACACCCAGGACTAATCTCCTTTAGGATGGACTGGATGGATCTCCTTGCAGTCCAAGGGACTCTCAAGAGTCTTCTCCAACACCACAGCTTAAAAGCATCAATTCTTCAGTGCTCAGCTTTCTTTATAGTCCAACTCTCACATCCATACATGACTACTGGAAAAACCATAGCCTTGACTAGATGAACCTTTGTGGACAAAGTAATGTCTCTGCTTTTAAATATGCTGTCTAGGTTGGTCATAACTTTCCTTCCAAGGAGCAAGCATTTTTTAATTTGATGGCTGCAGTCACCATCTGCGGTGATTTTGGAGCCCCCCAAAATAAAGTCAGTCACTGTTTTCCCATCTATTTGCCATGAAGTGATGGGATCATATGCCATGATCTTAGTTTTCCGAATGTTGAGCTTTAAGTCAAATTTTTCAGTCTTCTCTTTCACTTTCATCAAGAGGCTCTTTAGTTCTTCTTCACTTTCTGCCATAAGGGTGGTGTCATCTGCATATCTGAGATTATTGATATTTCTCCTGGCAGTCTTGACTCCAGCTTGTGCTTCAACCATCCCAGCGTTTCTCATGATGTACTCTGCATATAAGTTAAATAAGCAGGGTGACAATATATAGCCTTGATGTACCCCTTTTCCTATTTGGAACCAGTCTGTAGTTCCATGTCCTGTTCTAACAGGTTTCTCAAGAGGCAGAACAGGTGGTCTGATATTCCCATCTCTTTAAGAATTTTCCACAGTTTATTGTGATCCACACAGTCAAAAGCTTTGGCATAGTCAGTAAAGCAGAATTAGATGTTTTTCTGGAACTCTCTTGCTTTTTTAATGATTCAGTGGTTGTCGGCAATTTGATCTCTGGTTCCTCTGCCTTTTCTAAAACCAACTTGAACATCTGGAAGTTCACGGTTCACGTATTGCTGAGGCCTGGCTTGAAGAATTTTGAGCATTACTTTACTAGTGTGTAAAATGAGTGCAATTGTGCAGTAGTTTGAGCATTCTTTGGCATTGCCTTTCTTTGGGATTGGAATGAAAACTGACCTTTTCCAGTCCTGTGGCCACTGCTGAGTTTTCCAAATTTGCTGGCATATTGAGTGTAGCACTTTCACAACATCATCTTTTAGGATTTGAAATAGTTCAACTGGAATTTTATCATCTCCACTAGCTTTTTTCATAGTGATGCTTCCTAAGGCTCACTTGACTTCACATTGACTTGACTTGACTTGACATTCCAGGATGTCTGGCTTTAGGTGAGTAATCACACCATCATGATTATCTGGGTCATGAAAATCTTTTTTGTACAATTCTTCTGTGTATTCTTGCCATTTCTTCTTTATATCTTCTGCTTCTGTCAGGTCCATACCATTTCTGTCCTTTATTGAGCCCATCTTTGCATGAAATATTCCCTTGGTATCTCTAATTTTCTTGAAGAGATCTCTAGTCTTTCCCATTCTATTATTTTCCTCTATTTATTTGCATTGATTGCTAAGGAAGGCTTTCTTATCCCTCCTTGCTATTCTTTGGAACTCTGCATTCAAATGGGTATATCTTTCCTTTTCTCCTTTGCTTTTCACTTCTCTTCTTCTCACAGCTATTTGTAAGGCCTCCTCAGACAGCCATTTTGCTTTTTTGCATTTCTTTTTCTCGGGGATGGTCTTGCTCCCTGTCTCCTGTGCAATGTCACGAACCTCCATCCATAGTTCATCAGGCACTCTGTCTATCAGATCTAGTACCTTAAATCTATTTCTCACTTCAATTGTATAATCATAAGGAATTTGATTTAGGTTATACCTGAATAATCTAGTGGTTTTCCCCACTTTCTTCAATTTAATTCTGAATTTGGCAATAAGGAGATCATGATCTGAGCCATAGTCAGCTCCCGGTCTTGTTTTTTGCTGACTGTATAGAGCTTCTCCATCTTTGGCTGCAAAGAATATAATCAATCTGATTTCATTGTGGACCATCCTGTGATGTCCATGTGTAGAGTCTCCTCTTGTGTTGTTGGAAGAAGGTGTTTGCTATGACCAGTGTGTTCTCTTGGGAAAACTCTGTTAGCCTTTGCCCTGCTTCATTCTGTACTCCAAGGCCAAATTTGCCTGTTACTCCAGGTGTTTCTTGACTTCCTACTTTTGCATTCCTTTCCCCTATAATGGAAAAGACATATTTTTTGGATGTTAGTTCTAGAAGGTCTTGTATGTCTTCATAGAACTGTTCAACTTCAGCTTTTTCAGCATTACTGGTTGCGGTATAGACTTGGATTACCACAATATTGAATGGTTTGCCTTGGAAACGAACAGAGATCATTCTGTCATTTTTGAGATTGCATCCAAGTACTGCATTTCAGACTCTTTTGTTGACTATGATGGCGATTCCCATTTCTTCTAAGGGATTCTGCCCACAGTAGTAGATATACTGGTTATCTGAGTTAAATTCACCCATTCCAGTCCATCTTAGTTTGCTGATTCCTAGAATGTCTACATTCACTCTTGACCACTTCCAATTTGCCTTGATTCATGGACCTAACATCCCAGGTTCCTATGCAGTATTGCTCTTTACAGCATCAGACAGACAGCATTATGTATGGGTTTTGCTTTTGTGTTTATTCAGCCAGTCTGTGTCTTTTGATTGGAGTATTTAATCCATTTACATCACAGCTTAAAGGTTTTGTCAAGAATATTAAACAGTCTGTAAGTAGCTACGGTATAGTCTACACAAGTAACTCTTTGCATTCTAATAGGGAAAAATCCCTCTGAATATTTTCAATGGGAAAAAAGTTAAATCTTGAAAAGTGTACAGGGTATAAAACAAGTTGTATAAATGTTAGCATTATAAATATAAAATCTTAGAATGTAAATATAAACATCCAAAGTGAAAATGTAAAAATATACACTCATGCATATGTGCCATCATAACACTTGTCTAAGGGTACCATTTGTTGTTTTGTTGTTTAAAGACTACATTATGACACTGTTAATAGTGATTACCTTTTGAGAGAGGGGCTGGGAAGGAAAAAGATGCTTATACTTCTCGTGTTACAACATGTACACTGCTGAATATGCCAAGTAAGTTCATGTTATCACTTTTACTTTCACAAATGCGGTTAACTGGGATTATTTGAGTACTAGAATTATGAATCAATATAATAAATCTCTGCATTAAAGAAAGTTATAGTCTTTTTCTTTAACATTCTTATAAAAAGTTTTTTTTATTGAAGTAAGTTGATTTATAACATTGTGCTAATTTCTGCTGTACAGCAAAGTGACTAAATCATGCACAAATATATTAATACATTCTTTTTTATAGTCTTTTTCATTATGGTTTATCCCAGGATATCGAATACAGTTCCCTGTACTATACAGTAGGACCTTATTATTTATTCATTCTATATATAATAGTTTGTATCTCTCAATCCTAACCCCAAACTCCTAATCCATCCATCTCCATTCCCACCTCCCCCTTGGCAACCACAAAATCTACTCTCTATGTCTGTGAGTCTGTTTCTATTTTGTAGATAGGTTCATTCGTGCCATATTTTAGATTCCACATATAAGTGATGCCATATGGTATTTGTCTTTATGAGTTACCTCACTTAGTACAATAATCTCTAGTTGCATTTATTATTCTTAAAATACCCACCAGTGGTACCCTAGCAACTCTCCTCTCAAGTTGCTAAAGCTGGTTAGGTGATGGAACTCCCAGAAACCAGATGCTTTCTAGAGAATGCTGTTCAATGCTGACACTCATCTGTTTATTGTTCTTTTTTTTTTCTATTGTAAAAATTTCATAACCTGAAATTTGCCATTTAACCATTTTAAGTGTACAGTTCAGTGGCCTTCAGTACATTCACATGATTGTGCAACTGTTAACATCATCCATCTCCAGAAGTTTTCATCTTCCTTAACTGAAACTTAATACTCATTAAATAATAACTCCTCATTTCTCCTTTCCCTTAGCCCTTGTGAAAGTGAAAGTCACCCAGTCGTGTCTGACTCTTTGTAACTGCAGTTCACGGAATTCTCCAGGCCAGAATGCTGGAGTGGGTAGCTGTTCCCTTCTTCAGGGGATCTTCCCAGCCCAGGAATCGAACTGGGGTTTCCTGTATTGCAGGAGGATTCTTTACCAGCTGAGCTACCAGGAAAGTTTTGGTAGCCACTATCTACTTTCTGACTCTCTGAATTTGACTCTTTTAGGTACCTCATAAAGCAAATTGGGGCTTTCCAGGCGGTGCTAGTGGTAAAGAACATGCCTGCCAATGCAGGAGACGTGAGAGATGCAGCTTCTATCCCTGGGTCAGGAAGACTCCTTGGAGGAGCACATGGCAACCCACTCTAGTATTCTTGCCTGGAGAAGCCCATGGATAGAGGAAACTGGTAGGTTACAGTCCATAGGGTCACAAAGAGTCAGACACGACTGAAGTGACTTAGCATGCATACACCCACATAATGAATCACAATATTGGTCCTTTTGTTTCTGGTTTATTTCATTTAGCATAGTGTCCTCAAGGTTAATCCATGTTGTAGTGTGTATCAGAGTTTCCTTCCTTTTTAAAGGCCAAATGATATTCCATTGCATGTCTAGATCACATTTGCCTATCCATTTATCCATTGACGGGCAGGCATTTGGTTGCTTCTGTCTTTTGGCTATTAATAATAGTGCTACCATAAACGTGGGTGTGCTTGAGTTTCTATTTTCAGTTCTTCTAAGTACATACCCAGAGATGGATTCTTGATCCTATGGTAATTCTATATTTAATTTTTTGAGTAACTGCCTTATTGTTGTCACCATTTTACATTCCCAACAGCAGTACACAAGTGTTCCAATTTCTCCGCATCCTTGCTCATACTCATCTTGTGTGTCTGTTTATGTGTGTGTGTGTGTGTGTGTGTATATACATATATATATATATATTTTATAAGAACCAGCCTAGACAGTGTGAAGTGATATCTCATTGTGGTTTTGATTTGCATTTTCACCTGTTCCTTCTTACAGCAAAAGTTTATTTTGAGCTCATAGGGGCCAAGTGCAGGGTTAAACCTGCAGGGCTCTAGAACTGCACGCCCCACCCGTTCACCCCCAGTCAGATACATCAGAGTGTGGTGGCAGGGAAAGATGCTGCAAATGCAACCTGGTGTTTCACCCTGTTGGCATCAGTGGGCTGGTGGCAGGTGCGTGGTGCTATGAGAACTGTGGTGGTGATCAGGCTTACTGCTTTTTTCTGTCATCTCTGGTACTTACTAGCAGTTCAAAGTGAGTTCCAAACACTTACCAGGAAAATTACAGAATAAAGCTTCACATTGGGAAATGTCTATTCATCTACTTATTCTTCTCCTGCAAATTGGGAAAGGACATGCATTCTTTGCCTTTATTGTTAGAACACCAGGGTTCTTTGGGCCCTGCAGGCTGAAATGAAACATATATTTCCTGGGAAAGAAAGTTGAGGGTAAACTATTCCCAGTGAAATTGCTCCATCATAGCCTTGGCTGTGATGAGGTGCAGTGAAGGCAGTAATAACCCCACCACCTGGTGTTTGTAGAAGGCGTTTAACTCTTCAAAACACTGCCACATAATCAGAGGAGGTGGTGTCCGTGCTGAAAAAAGGTTATCGTTTCATTTTTGGCTCATCTATAATTACTCATGTGTTTCAAGCACCTGGTGGAAATTATATTTAGCTGTGTATTCAAATGCTCATTGCCAGAAGGGGCTTACATTTTCCTAGCTACTTTCTATAGTTTTCTTAATTTGGTTTTATTAGCCACTTTTTATTCATGTCTGTCAATATTCTCTTCTTGGGTGGTAACATCTTCGTTTACGGCTATCTTGGCGGTAGGACAGTCTTCCCGGGTGATGCTATTGGTTAAGAACCTGCCTGCCAATGCAGGAGATGTGGGTTTGATCCCTGGGTCAGGAAGATCCCCTGGAGAAGGGAATGGCTACCCACCCCAGTATTCTTGCTTGGAAAATCCCATGGACAGAGAAGCCTGGTGGGCTACTGTCCATGGGGCTGCAAAGAGTCAGACATGACTGAGTTCAGCACACATGGAGACAGGACATACATTCTATGTGTGTTTGCTAATATCAAATTCTTAAAAAATTATTTATTCAAACAAAACCAACCAACAACCAACCAAGCAAACAACCCAAAGATCTGACAGCAGAGAAGTCTAGAAGCCTACACTGGCCTTTCTTTGAGATCTCATCAGTTGATAGATGTTGCACTTTGATGAGGTTCAGTTTTATTCCTGCATTTTTTTTTTTTTTGCAATAAGCATCCTCCCGGTGCCCTGCCTCAGGATCAAGATGTGGCTCTTAGATTTGTGTTCTTTCTTTTCCTGTTTAAATGGCATTCAGAGCTTCCCACCTTCTTTGTTGTTTGTTGTTGTTTAGTCGCTGAGTTGAGTCCAACTCTTTTGTGACCCCGTGGACTGTAGACCTCCAGGTTCCTCTGTCAATGGGATTCTCCAGGCAAGACTACTGGAATGGGTAGCCATTCCCTTCTCCAGGGGATCTCCCCAACCCAGGGATGGAATCCGCATCTCTTGCTTGGCAGGCAGATTCTTTACCAGTGAGCCACCTAGAAGCCTTCCATCTTCCTTACACAATTGTAAAACTGCCTGGGTTTTTAGAGGAACAGGGAGTGGGTTAGGATACCTAATGGGAGAAGAGTTGTCTCCTCATTCTATCAGGATGCAGAAGGTCCCAGCATGTTGGAGGTTTTGGCAAATCTGACTGGTTTCTTCAGGCTTTGAGTAGAAGGCAGAACAGCTGTACTCAGGGAACTGAAGTTTCCAGAGAGGCCCTAATAGGGTCTCCCAGACCATGGATGATATCAGAAGTCCTGGAAGGGGACATGTGGTCTTTCTAATTCAAGAAATAAGAATGTGTACATCTTGTGTAGCCTTGCTTTTCAAAAAATACTCAATATTATGTTTATACTTACTCATGTTCATAGATATAGCTCTAGTTTATTCCTTCAAATTATTGTTTAAAGTATCTGAACGGACTTCAGTTTATTTATTCATTTTCCTCTTGGTGTGCATTCAAGTTTTCTTCAAATAGACATTTGCAATAAAAAGTAGCCTTACTGTGAAAAAAAAAAAGAAATAAGAATGTATCGTCTGTCAGAAATAAATCTATCTACGTAACAGAAACAGGATCACAGACATAGAGAACAGACTAGTCATTGCCAAGGAGGAGGGGTTTGGGGGAAGGGTAGAGTGGGAGGTTGGGGTTAGCAGATGAAAGATTTTATAGATAGAATGGATAAACAACAAGGCCGTACTATATATCACAAGGAACTATATTCAGTATCCTGTGATAAACTATAATGGAAAGGAATATTTAAAAAAAGATCGGACTTCCTCCACAGTCCATTGGTTAAACTCTGGGCTCCCAATGTGGGGGGGGGTGCAAGTTTGATCCCTGATCAGGAAACTAAGCTCCCACATGCCATGTGGCATGGCAAAAAATAAAAATAAAAAACAACAATAAGAATAATAAAAATAATTTTAAAAAGAAATACTTTAAAAAGAATATATTTATATATATGCATAACTGAATCACTTTGCTGAACAATGGTAATTAGCACAACTTTGTAAATCAACTGTATTTCAATGAAACAAAGGATTTATTGTCTCTGTCATGGGTTGAATTGTGTCCCTCTCAAAGATTGGTTGATGTCCCAAGCACTTTGCCTTCGACTATGACCATTTTTGGAAACTGGTTCTTTACAGATGTAATAGGTTAAGATGAAGCCATACTGGAGTAGGGTGGCCCTAATGCAATGTGACTGCTGTCCATATAAGAAGAGAAGAGACACCGACTCGGACACAGAGAGAACACCATGACAAGATGGGGGCAGAGATTACAGTGATGCGTCTACAAACCAAGAACAACCAAGGACTTCTGGTTCACAATCAGAAGCCAGAGAGCCTTGAAGAAGATACCCCCTCAGAGCCCCAAGTAGTAACCAATCTTGAAGGCACCTGGGTTTGGACTTCCAGCTTCCAAAATGTAAGAAATAAACATCCATTGTTTTAATCCACCCAGGTTGTGATAAACCATTTTGGCATGGCTGCCTGAGAAGCTTCATACAACTTCCAAGGTACCAACATGTCCTGGTCCTATGGAATCCAAGCCGACTTGGGCAGTGCATGCCATGACCCTTTAAGAGCTCACACCTTCTTCGAGATGGGGAAACACACACATGTGATTAGGACAGTGAGTCCTGTGGAAAATGGTGGGCTTTGGGGTCAGATGGAGCTGGCTTCCAATCCTGAGCTGGTTTCTCCATCTCAAGTTTTCTGGTTTCATCATCTTCACAGGGCAGAACACTCACACCTTTCTCCTGGAATTTCTGGTGAAGGATTTACCACATTCCTGATTTTGAATGAGCTTGACCAGTGCACAACCCACCTAAGGTGCTTTGCTAACACTTGTTACTAATGACCTGGATGTGTTTTTGCTCCATTCATCAGGTCATCCATTTAGAGTCTGTCTCTGGTCTTTCAATTTCATCTTGATAATTTTTGTCCTTGCCTCATCTTTATTTCAGGAACCATTCAGTTGGGTGAAACCTCACAGCATTTAGGTTTTGGCTCAATGCACTGGAACCATCTAAAGGGTATTTATAGCTAAAAACGTTTGTGCACCCAAACCACATTATTTTCATCTTCTGACACTTGAACGAGCTCTGGTTTGGGTTGGATCTTCAAGCTTTCCTGTGGTGTGGAGGAGAGCAAAATTTCCAACACCCGTCACTCGTCTCCATAAATATCTTTGTCCCACCCCATTGAGTCGGTCCAAACTGCCATATTTATCAGGTGATGCGAACAGCACCCTGGGTGATACTAAAGTGGGAAGATGCTGTGTACAAATCCTGTGGATCCTTCTCAGCAGATATTGGGCATGATATTTTCATAACTCACTGCTCATCTTTCACTGGACTCACTTCAAGTGCCTTAACAGACACCTTCTTTGGAAAAAGAAATTTATATTTGAGTCTCATACGTGTTTCATATTTGGGTCTTGGCACGACCTGAACACGTAGAAAAATTTCCTCTGTTTTTTCTATACACCTGTGTGAGAATGAGCCAGGATATATGCAGTTTGTTTTTTTTTTTTTTAAAAAAATTATTTAATTCTCAGCCAATACCATGACCTTCATGTACATTCCAGCAAGATCGCCAAATGCAGTTGGATGAGTGGGCCCCCAAAGTTCAGGGCTTCCTAATCGAGACCTGAAGTCAGACCCAAGTAGATGGTGGAGGAGGAAAGACTGGGAGAAACACGAGCCGCATTTTTGTTCTTTTGTGGCCAGAAAGCCAAAACCAAAGGTGGAATTTTGTGGTTCCAGCACTTCTTCTGTGCCTCCCAGTTATTTCACACAGATGGTTCTGGTTTAAGCATAAGACACTTCATCCACCAGAGGGAACGGAGCCCAGTTCCTGTGCCTGTGCTGGCGTTCTTGTGCCAAAGTATACTTTGCAGCCAGAGAAATGAGAATGAAAAGTTGACTCTAAAGCCATCGATTGGGAAGTTAAAAAAAAACAACAAAAAACTTGGAAAGATAAAATGACTCTGCAGTGCGGAAGATTGAACATCTCTTCCAGTTATGTCACCTTGGGAATTCTAATGAGAGCCTCTCAACTACACAGTTGATCGTGAGTCAGTTGGAGACCTTCCATCTATCATGATGATGGTTACCCGTCAATTGTTCTTGCTGCTCCTCTGTCATTTGAGAAAACGGAGACTCTGTGAAGCTTAGTGACTTTCCATTTACCAAAGATTCAAGCTCAAGTGGGAAAAACCCAAGCGGAAGTTTGCATTGCCTCTTTCCTTGCTACTTAATGGGTGAGAACTGTTTCTGCTCATGTCTTTCTTGATCAACCCCTTTTTACCCTTGACCTTGCCCCGTTACCATCTCCTAGCACAGCTCCTTGAGGTCTCTCAGTTCTTCTTCACCCACAAAGTGTGAGGTGGTGGGATCACCAGGAGGGCTGGGTCACCCACTGTACATCATCCTGCCTTCTCTCTTTCCACGAACCAACCCCCAGGTGAGAAAGTCCATGGCTTAACAGCATCTTCCTCTGAAAAGTCTCAACTGCTTTCTTTCTTTGTATTTGTGCTGTTACTTGCTTGATTTATGAGCACATTTTTCATTACCTCTCCACATTCAGCTCAGTGGCCTTTCCTTCAGGAAGCCCTTTCCAGGAAGCTCAAGGCTTTCCAACATGTCATGTTCTTTCCAACATGTCTGCATTATTGTTAATACATGCCTGTCATTCACTTCTAGTTTGGACTGTGAATTTCTCCATAAAGTAGAACCCCGCTGCCTAGTAGTGGATTCTCAGTGCCTAGAAGTGCCTAGTACATTAGAGGGAGGGTCAATAATTTAGGTTCTTTACAGCCTTGCAGGTTGGCCCACTGGTTGAAGATGTTCCTCTGACAAATCCAGTTTATCCACATGACTGTGACTTTCTCCCAGTCTTGTGTCCCCTGGCCTAGTTTAATACTTTTTTGAATTCAAATTGGAGAAAAGTGGTATGTATTACATTTTTATTGAGTCATTGGCAGTTTGCGTTGTACTTTCATGAATGTGTTGATTCTTGGCCTTATACTATCCAAGAGAGACAGGTAACGTATCCATTCAACCCATGATGATGAAGATTATCACCTCCATTTTACAGACAAGAAAACTCAGTCTCAGACTTATTGATTTCTCCTCCTGGTTACAAAATTAGTAAATGGCAGCTTAAATCCAGGTCTTCTGAATCCCAGTTCACAATTTTCTAACAACGTGGTATTGTTGTTAGAAAGGCATAACAGTAATTTTGTGGGCTTTGTAAAACAAAAGAAAACCACAACCCACCATGATGCTAATCATCACAGCGGTCTTGAACCCTTCGGCGCAGATGCTATCTATGTTTATTGGTGGGTCATGTGCTGGAATGCCACTGGTGTGTGAGCAGTGCCCAGACCCCAAGCACACAAAACAGGCTGCAATGGGCAAACATGGTCACGGCTCATCAAGCTCACAGATATGCAAACACAAAACATTTACCAAGACTTGGCTCTATGAATGAGGGAGCCAAGCCCCTGGGATGCGGACATGTGACTCTATCAATAAAACACTGAAATAGACCTTGGCAGGGTTTCAGGGTTCACATCTGGGGAGAAAGGTATGATTCATCATTACTTTGTTCATGTTTGCAAGCGTGGGTCAGGCCTTCCTTTAGAATCCAGGCTGTATGATTTACGCTGGCATTTCTTCTTCTTTGGGTCCTTCTAATGGCATTTCCAAGTTCCCCTTTGGCAAAGATGTAGAGGAAGCGATTTATTTATTTATTCTTAAGCCAAATTTCTCATTCTGGCCTATGGCCAGTTAGGTGGGTTTAGATGATGTTTCTAGGCAAAATCTTATGGGTCCTTAGGTTACCCCAGGTCTCTGGGGAAAAGGAGCTCTTGGAATTTCTGTGGGTCCTTGAGGATTCAGATCAAGCAAGGTCATTCTAGGCTGACTTGAGTCATTAAACCAAGAGCAGCATGGAAAAACTCACTAGAGTCTTACTGTGTGTAGTCCATGCTCACGTCAGGGGTGCTTGACTCCCTTCTCCCTCATTTCCCTCTGAGTCCCTCTGGCTGAGTGGTCTGAGCAGAACCCAGACTCCATGTATCCTTGTCACACTCTTGGTGCCATCACCTTAACTGAGACCCTCTTTGTGTAGGGAGATGGTAGAGTGTACAGTGTAGAGCATCACTGCTGGGGCCAGACAACCTGGGACCTGAGCCTGTGTCAGTTCAGGATGAAGCGTGAGGGTGGGTGAAGCCTTTACAAACCTTTGTCTCAGTGCCTGTAAAGGGGCCATGTGTGAATCTGGACACACCTGGAATCAGTTTCTGTTCATGGCTGCCTAAAGTTACATTCCTTAAGTTCTCTGGGCCTCAGTTTCTTTATTAATGAGATAAGGATTGTAGTACTTAACCCAGGGCCATCAGTTCAGTGCAGTTCAGTTCAGTTGCTCAGTCATGTTCGACTCTTTGAGACCCCAGGGACTGCAGTGTTCCAGGCCTCCCTGTCCATCAAAACTCCCAGAGTTTACTCAGACTCACGTGCATTGAGTCAGTGATGCCATCCAACCATCTCATCTTCTGTCATACCCTTCTCCTTCCACCTTCAATCTTACCTAGCATCAGGTTCTTTTCAAATGAGTCAGTTCTTCTCATCAGGTGGCCAAAGTCTTGGAGTTTCAGCTTCAACATCAGTCCTTCCAATGAGTATTCAGGACTGATCTCCTTTAGGATGGACTGGTTGGATCTCCTTGCAGTCCAAGGGACTCTCAAGAGTCTCCTCCAACACCACAGTTCAAAAGGATCAATTCTTTGCTGTGCAGCTGCCACTCGCTCCAGTGTTGCACTGGAGAAATAATCCAGGGCCATAATACATGCCATTTACAACACCAGGGATATAGTGTGAATTAATCGAGACTACACATCTGAAGCACTCCGGATAGTTCTTGTCCCAGGTGGCACTAGTGTAAAGAACCTGCCTGTGGTGCAGGAGATGTGGGTTCCATCTCTGGGTTAGAAAGATCCTCTGGAGAAGGAAATGGCAACCCACTCCAGTTTTCTTGCCTGGAGAATCTCATGGATAGTGGAGCCTAGTGGGCTACAGTCCATAGTGTCGCACAGAGTCAGCGCGACTGAAACAACTTAGCATGCACGTAAAGGAGTTTGGATTCAGAAGATCAAATACTGTCTGTGTAAATTCAGGCCTCTGTTTCCTCATCTACTTTATCATAAAATCATTTTTTCAGGTCATTGTGAACATTTCATGCAACAGAGAAAGCGGCTTCATACCCCATACAGTCAATGCTAACTGTCATTATATTTTAAATTTTACTTTCCCTTCTGAGAAATAAATGATACATGTTTTAAACCTCTATCCACCACTTTCCTTTTTAAAGCTTTTGGGTAGATCTTGCCATCTACTCCTCTCTCATTTCAATGATTATAAGATAACTTGAGAAGCTAAAGGCCTGTAATTTCCCTAAATCAGAATTTTCTTGGGAGTCCTTTGCTCTGTAAGCTGGGCATTCCAGAAGCTCTTCCAGAAATTTCTTTGATTTTCTGCAGTTGTTGCTTTGACATGAGTGCATTTCTGCCTCTACCTGTCCCTCTTTTCCTGGGGCTCAGGGAATGGCAACTCACCCTGGCTGATGGGCGACAGGTATTGGGTACCATCCCGCATGATCTCTTGTATACACTGATGAAATTGACCAGAAACTGACAGAAGGAAGTGAAATGCAAGATTTGAGAATAAGTCTACAGTGATGGGAACCCGAGTCTGTGAAAGGGTTGGGTCTCTGCCTTTTGCCTAGGAGCTCTTGCCTCTTCCCCCCAGGATGCTCCTATTCTCCCCACTGGTTGCACAATTCTCTCTGCCCATCACTCTCCACCAAGACCATTCTCATGATGTTCTTGCTAATCATTCAAATATCAGCAAGTCATTGTTGTCAACATGGCAGGTTAAGTTCTGCCACATTAAACTTAAGGGCTTGAGGCTTTTACATTTGAGGTCAATGTGCCTTAGCTTTCTCTGGCTGCCAGAACAAAGCACCACAGACTGGGTGCCTTAAACAACAGAAATGTATTGGCTCACAGTTCCCCACCCCACTGGTGCTCTGGGTCAGGCATTAGTCATCACCTGTACCCTTGAGGAAATGTAGGGTCAGCGGAGAGACTCTGGTCTTCCAGCCAAGCTCTTTTTACTACACCAAAGCCATTTATTTGTATGTACCAAGGGTAGTGTCTTTGAAAAATAAATCTTCATGCTAATGGGGCTCTAAGGACAAGGCAACAGACACAGAAGCCTTGGGGCCTGGGATACAAGCCATAAAACAGATCTGGATGAGAGGAGAGAGTGTAGTCAGCTGCAGGAGAGCTGGAGAGTGATGGAAGCCCTGACCAGCCAGACACGAATCTATGGGGATTTTCACCAACGTTGGTCTTATTCACCTAGTGTCAATCCTAAAGGAAGTCAACTCTGCATGTTCACTGGAAGGACTTATGCTGAAGCTGAATGTGAAGAGCCACCTGATGTGAAGAGCTGACCCATTGGAAAAGACCCTAATGCTGGGGAAGATAGAGGGCAGAAGGAGAAGGAGGCGACAGAGGATGAGATGGTCTGGATGACATCATAGACTCAATGGACATGAGTTTGAGCAAATTCAGGGAGACAGTGAAGGTCAGGGAAGCCTGGAATTTTGCAGTCCATGGGGTAGCAGAGTTGAGCATGACATAGCGACAGAGCGACAACAGCAATGTCAGAGCGGGCAGGATGGCGAAGTGCCTAGTACAGGCTTTAGCACATATAAGAAGCTCCACAAATTGTAGATGATGGTGATATAATGATGACGGTAATATAATAATAGTAGCAATTGTTGTTGTTGATGTTTAATTGCTAAGTTGTGTCCGAATGTGACCCCATGGACTGTAACCCACCAGTCTCCTCTGTCCATGGGATTCTCCAGGCAAGAATACTGAAATGAGTTGCCATTTCCTTCTCCAACTAGTAGCAATAACTTATGTTTATTGAGCTCCAATTACATCCAAGCACTTTCAAATAATGTTTCTTACCTAGTATGTCTTACTTTGGATGAATACAACTATAAAGAATTCTGGACTTGGGCAATGATCTGATGAGAAAGATTGGGGGACATGATAAAAATCAAATCCCAGGTGGCACTAGTGTAAAGAACCTGCCTGCGGTGCAGGAGATGTGAGTGCTTACTGAGTGTCAGCCATTTTATAAAGGTATACAAGTCACATAAAATGAGTGATAATGAGGAAATTGCCCCAAATTATATAACCAGATGGGAGCTAAGAGCCAGGACTTGATGTCAGATTTTTCTGATCTCGAAGTTCATGACCCCTCATTTTTTGCCACTAGGACAAGTGGAACTGGAAGGATGGGGCAGGTTTTAGTGTCTGTCCCTAAACATCAGGGTCAGTAGGACAAACTGTAGCATCTGAGGAAGGTGACAGAGCTAGGCTTGACCCAGGCTGCCATCAGCCAGCACTGGGCCTGGGGAGTGAAAGCTGGTCCTAGCAGGCAGAATAGGTGGTATTGAGTTGGCCAAAAAACTCGTTTGGGTTTTCCCTTAAGATGTTATAACATGACACAGGCATGTGAAAAGCTTGGAGTTCCAGTGATTTGTGCCTTGGAGAGGCTCACTCTCCACCAGGGCTCTGTAGCCTAGCCAGCTCTTTACCTAAAGACCAGAGCTCCCAGGAAAATATCCGGGGAGAAGGTATAGTCTGTGGTCCAAGGGAAGAGATAAATTTCCAAGCTCCATTTCTTAGGGAAAGCAAACTGTCTTCTTCAGGATCTTCCTAAGAACTGGTCAGAGCTGAACTTATGGAGCAAAGCTTATAGAGTAGGAGGTCATGCGATTCAATGGAAACTCTGTAAGATTGTAGCATCACTTAGTTCTTGGTCTACAAAATGTAACTGAGGATCTCAGAAGTGACAGAATTTATCCAAGGCTCTGTGGCTCATCAGTGCTGATCAAGGGTTTGGACCAATTGTCTTTGCTTTTTTGCTTGAGCTACTCAAAACTTGCATATTTGACAGAATCAGGTGAATGAATTGCTGGCAGGAAAGATGGAAAGGAAGGAAACATCAAATCTTTCCTTCTTTTAAGGACTTTTCCAAGAGCATTAAAACTAGAGATCTGTTTAGTCTCATTGATGCTAAAATATGCAATGTATGATCTTTCACATCCCTCCATTGGAAATGCTAGTGTTTAGGGAAGTCTGGTATTTGGAACCAGATAAATTGATTTCAAACTTGAGTTCTAACCTTTCTAGACTCAGTTTCATCTAAAAGAGGGCTAATATAGCCTACCTTGTAGAATCGTGTAGATTGGGGTCAATGTAAGGAAATCACACAGCCCTTCTTGGTACCAATGAAATGGTATTTTTTTTCTTTCAATTTTATTGAGATATAATTGACATACAGCCCTGTATATAATTAAGGTGTACAACACAATGACTTGACTTACATATATCACAAAATGATTAACTCAGTAACTTTAGTTAACAGCCATCACCTCATATAGTTACCAAAGAAAGAATTTTTTCCATTGTGACAAGAATTTTTAGGGTTTACTGTTTTAGCAACATATAAATATACCATGAGTGAGTGAATGAGTGAGTGAGTGAAGTCACTTAGTCATGTCTGACTCTTTGCAACCCCGTGGACTGTAGTCTACCAGACTCCTCTGTCCATGGGATTTTCCAGGCAAGAATACTGGAGTAGGTTGCCATTTCCTTCTCCAGGGGATCTTCCTGACCCAGGGATTGAACCTGGGTCTCCCACATTGTAGGCAGACGCTTTACTGTCTGGACCACCAGGGAAGTCCCCATCCAGAGGTATTAACTAGAATCTTCATGTTGTACATTACAGCCTCCATACTCATTTATCTTATATTGGAAGCTTGTACCATTTTGACTACCTTTATCCAAATCACCACTCTCTCCTCTACCTCTGGAAACCCCAAATCCAATCCCTTAGGGCTCTATCATCTAGGTCACATTTACTGAGGACTCAGAGAGAGAGAGAGAGACAGAGAGAGAGAAAGATGAAGAGGGACTAGGGGGATGAAAAGGAGCAGGACAAGAAGGAGACAAGAGAATCTGCTTTCTCTTCTCATTTGCAGGCATGAAAAGATGAGCACCCCAGGAGGTTTCTGCTGCTCCTGGCTTGGCAGCCCCACCGACCTGGCCCGCAAGGGATGTGGGAATGGGCCCAGTGCAGTGAAACAAAACAAGTCCGCTTTCCTTTGGACTGTCATTAAAGCCTGGATGGGTGTGCTCTGCATGTACAAAGTGAGTTTTTAGTTGAGATCTTCAATCAGCATCTCATACAAATGGAGTAGCAACCTCCAGCCTACTGCTAAGCTTGCTCAGTCCTTGGCAGGCAGAGAATTCGTGGGTTTGAGTGGACTTGGAAAATGTTACTCCAGTGCTGGCCTGGCTTACAGCGAATACAGCTATAGTTTTAGCCAGGGATCCTTCAGGGTCAGTAGACTTACTTTCTCCAGGAAGAGACTCTTCCCAGGCCCATTGTCAGTATCCATCATGATTGAGCCAAGAGAAGAAGCATGAACAACATAAGGACGAGATGTACCTCATCTACCCAGAATTCATTCAGGCATTTGATAGACATTTATTAAGCACCTAACATGTATTTTCTTGGGCTTCAAAAATCACTGCAGATGGTGACTACAGCCATGACATTAAAAGATGCTTGCCCCTTGGAAGAAAAGCTATGACCACCCTAGATAGCATATTAAAAAACAGAGACATTACTTTGCCAAGAAAGATCTATCTAGTCAAAGCTGTGGGTTTTCCAGTAGTTATACATGGATGTGTGAGTTGGACTATAAAGAAAGCTGAGTGCCAAAGAACTGAGGCTTTTGAACTGTGGTGTTGGAGAAGACTCTTGAGAGTCCCTTGGACTGCAAGGAGACCAAACCAGTCTATCCTAAAGGAAATCAGTCCTGAATATTCATTGGAAGGACTGATGTGAAGCTGAAACTCCAATACTTTGGCCACCTGATTTGAAGAGCTGACTCATTGAAAAAGACCCTGATTGAAGGCAGGAGGAGAGGGGTATGACAGAGGATGAGATGGTTGGATGGCATCACTGACTCGATGGGCATGAGTTTGAGCAAGCTCTGGGAGTTGGTGATGGACAAGGAAACCTGGTGTGCTGCGGTCCATGGGGTCACAAAAGTGTTGGACACGACTTAATGACTAAACAGCAACAACACGAAACAGCAACAACCTTTATTTGCTTGTCACTTTTCCAGGAAAAAAAAATCATTAAAATAAATGTTTATTTCAAAAGATAAGTATTCCTCAACTGCTATAAATCTACCATCTCTTCCTGGGGATGTCCTCCAGCCGAGAGCTTGTTGACTGAGAGTCGGGGCTTCCCATGCCAATCCCGGCCTCGGCCATGTGTCCACGAGGCAGAGGCAGATGGTTTTCCGGTCAGGTGTAACTGAGATATATTTTCTCAACACAGTCTGGCAGACAAGCCCGTCTCCCTCAATGCATATCGCATCTCCTAAAGAATCCATGCATATTGCATGAGCCTCCAAATGTAGAAACAGATACTCAGAAAATACAAGTCTCAAAATAAAACCGAAACATTTCAAAACAACAGCAGTTGCAATGCCACCAAATGATTTAGCTTTTTTTTTTTCATCAAGATCTTGGGGAAAAAAAAAAAAAACATTCCCACAGTCCCCAAGCAGAACCTGAACATCCCAGCCACCATGGTGAGGGTTTGAGATGAGTTCTTAGTTTAAGTGTGGGAAAGCAATAGACTAACAGACTCAGGTAGCAGTTTAGCTGAGCACAAGGTCTTTTCCTGATCTGGAAGTCAGCAAAGATGAGGGCAGAACTGAATAGTAGTTTTTCAGAATCAAGTTCCTAGAACTCACTGCTGTGTGATTTGAGGTCTCGGTGCCTGGAGTTCCTGCCCAGGTCTGGTCATTTTCATTCTCACTTCATCAGGGGCATACAGGTGTCTTGCTCCCTGTTTGTCCCAGACACCTACCCTATGCCCAAGCTCTGGGCTCCCTGAGCATCGCTGGGTGCCTCTCCCAGCTGCCATCCTCAGGTTGTTCTGATTCCACTTCTCCTCTTCCACTTTAGAACATGTATTAGTATGCAAGTGAGACTGACAATATGACAGGGGTAACCTTTAATATGCTCTAATTTATGAAAAAAGTAACATTTTCAAACTTGGTGCTTCCACTATTATTAGTGCTGTGGACATCTGCTGATTTGGGATTTCTGGCACCCCTTCGTTCTTCTTATGGAAACAGCTGCCTCTTTTCTCTTGGAGGGTTGACTGTCCTTTCTTCTTTCTTTGGGGTTGGAAGACTTGAAGTCACAGTGGTGGTCTCAGTGGGGATGAAAGGCAAAGACTGATTGGAGAAATATGTATTCATAATTGGAAAGTCAGTAGGACGAAGTAATTTGACGTGAGAGGTGAGGACAGGATAGGAAGTCTTGGCTTGGGTAATGTCAGGAGATGTTGTCACTGCTAAAGGGGCCAGAGACTACAACATGAGAATTGGATCATGGCTGGGACACTGAATCTGAGATGTCTGTGTCTCTTCTGGGAGAGAAGTTGGCTGCAGGCACCGAGCATGTCTCTCTGGCTCCAAACTCTGCTCACCCGGATGCCTTTGCTTTATCTGTTTCCCCACCCTGCTGCACTTTCCTGGGAGATTGGCCTAATGCCCCAGGGAGAGCGCTGATCACTCCTCCTTCACATGTTCTCTGCATTCCATGCAGATTTAGGAAGACTTTCTGGAACACTGTAACTCACTGCTCTTTCTTCTACCTTCTTCTCCCCTGGATCCTGTGCTCAAAGAGGGTTCAAGGTATGGGTCTCATCTCTGCCACCCTCACTTGGTCTCATCTCTGCCACCCTCACACAGGATACAGGATGTCTAGGTATAGGGCTAGCTGTCAGAGGGGCTGCCTGCTCTGTATTTAAGGGAGAGTATGAAGCACCCATTTCTCAGTGATTAGACAGCCACGTGGAGGAGGTTCCTGGGGGAGTGCTGGACTTGCACCGAGCTGTGCTCACACTCGCCTCTGAACCATTGATGCCTCACTGCTGGTTCTGCAGCCTGTGGTCACAGAGCGGATCAAAGCCATCCGGCTTCTCTTCTAGAGGTCCTGACACCTTGGCTTATGCTTACAGGGTGGCAACCAGTGAAGTCAACACATGCAGGACACCGGTGGGGCTGGTGTCCTCCACCTTGATCACTCTGGCCTGTAAGTGTCAACAAAGACCACATTTGAGCTAGCTCTGCTTTTAAGAAACCAGAAAATGTATGATGTGGATATAAAGGCTCTACATGGTCTAGTCTTTAGAGGGTTTCCTGTATACCAGGTAACTGATATTCATCATCTAGAATGCTCATAATAGTCATGCAAAGTTAAGTACCAGATCCTCTTTTTACACAGGTGGAAATCAAACTAAATAAGGTTGAGTCACTTGCTAAGGACACATAGCCAGGAAGTGGGAGGGTCTGGGCTCTACAGGTCACCTCCTCAGCTGCCTGGGCCTGGTTACCTTAATGACGTGCTGGAATATGTGGTATCTGTCTGCCTGGGAGTATGTTCTGTTTTGGATCAGGTCACCTCCCTCTGTTGGAAGCTGAGTTTTCTCCTCCTATTCCCTAAAATGTACCCTTGTTTTCTTCTAATCCAAAGACAGGTGCTTCTTCCAACTTCTGGTCTACCTGTCCAGAAGTTCTCACCTGGTCCTCCCACTGTGCTGCTGTAGACTGGAAAAGGGCTTCAGAACAGGCCAAACTGGGTTTTTGTTTTGTGGCAGACATTTGCTAGTTGTGTGACTTCAGCTAAGTTACATAATCACTGCAAACCTTAATTTCATCTGTAAAACCTGGGAAAATATGGTACCTTATCTCAATGAATTCTTCTGAGGATTAGATGACATTTTTGTTGTTATTCAGTCACTCAGTCATGTCCAACTCTTTGTGACCCCATGGATTGCAGTATACCAGGCTTCTCTGTCCTTCGCCATCTCACAGAGTTTGCTCAGATTCATGTGCATTGAGTCAGTGATGCCATCCAACCATCTCACCCTCTGTTGTCCCCTTCTCCTCCTGCCTTCAGTCTTTTCCAGCATCAGCATCTTTTCCAATGAGTCAGCTCTTCACATCAGGTGGCCGAAGTATTGGAGCTTCAGCTTCAGCATAGGTCCTTCCAGTGAATATTCAGGGTTGATTTCCTTTAGGATTGACTGGTTGGATCTCCTTGCAGTCCAAGGGACTCAAGAGTCTTCTCCAGCTCCACAGTTTGAAGGCATCAATTCACAAAGAATTCACAACAAATGCTCAACTTTATTTATTGCCCAGCTCTCACGTTTGTATATGACTATTTGAAAAACCATAGCTTTAACTATACAGACATTTGTAGACAAAGTAAGATCTCTGCTTTTGAATATGCTGTTTAGGTTGGTCATAGCTTTTCTTCCAAGGAGCAAGTGTCTTTTAATTTCATGGCCGCAGCCACTGCCCACAGTGATTTTGGAGCCCAAGAAGATAAAGTCTGTCACTGTTTTCATTGTTTCCCCATCTATTTGCCATGAAGTGAGGGGACCAGATGCCATGACCTTAGGGTTTTGAATATTGAGTTTTAAGTCAGCTTTTTCACTCTCCTCTTTCACCTTCATCAAGAGGCTCTTTAGTTCCTCTTCGCTTTCTGCCCTTAAAATGGTGCCATTTGCATATCTGAGGTTATTGATATTTCTCCTGGCAATCTTGATTCCAGTTTGTGCTTCATTCAGCCCAGCGTTTCTCATGATGTACTCTGCATATAAGTTAAATAAGCAGAGTGACGATATACAGCCTTGACATACTCCTTTCCCATTTGGAACCAGTCTGTTGTTCCATGTCTGGTTCTAACTATTGCTTCCTGACCTGCATACAGATTTCTCAGGAGGCAGGTCAGGTGGTCTGGTATTCCCATCTCTTTCAGATTTTTCCACAGTTTGTTGTGATCCACATAGTCAAAGGCTTTGGCATAGTCAATAAACTGAAGTTGATGTTTTTCTGGAACTCTCTCGCTTTTTCAATGATCCACTGGATGCTGGCAATTTGATCTCTGGTTCCTCTGCCTTTTCTAAATCCAATTTGAAAGTTCTCAGTTCCCATACCGTTGAAGCCTAACTTGAAGGATTTTGATCATTACTTTGCTAGCGAGTGAAATGAGTGCAATTGTGTGGTAGTTAGCTACTGCTTTCCAATAACTCACATGGATGTTGCAGGTTAAATACAAAGATTAACAGAGATAAAGTATACCAATATTTCTTTCAAAAAATATTGACTGAGCACTTACTATGTACCAAGAACTGTTCTAGGTGCTGAAAATATAGCAGGAAAATGTAGTTGTCCTCAAAGATGTTGCATTGTATTGGGCGGAGACAGGAAATAAAATGATATATAGTGTCAAGTGATGATAAATGTAATGGGGGAAAATAAAGTAAAGTAAGGAAGATAGAGATGGGGGTCTGGAAGGTTTTTTTCTGTTTTACACAGGTGGGCTGGGAATTTGGATGGTTAAGGTAATACTTGTGCAGTTGCCAGATAGGGATGCGGAAGAAAGCCTTGCAAACACTTAGTTTAAGTGGGTGTGGCCATAGGGAGGAGCCTGTGCACTCACCACGAGGCTGGGATGGGGTGTTTTGTTCAAGCAAAAGCAGAGGGACCCGAGAGGCATCAGTGGAGTGACTGGGAAAAAATATTGGAGGTAGAGTGACAGGAGGTGGGTGGAGGGTAGAATATGTAGGAGTTTGTAGGCATTTTAAGAACTTTGGCTTTTTCTCTGAGTAGCTTTGGGAAGCAATTTAAGAGTTTGGAGCAAAGTATTTACATTACATAACATGATTAATGTTTCAGTAGGATCATTTTATCTCCTGAGTAGGGAGGAGTATGTGGATGGTGGCTACAGGTTGTGGTAAGGGAACACGAGTGGGCATTGGGGATACCAGACAGGAGATTTTCCTTATAGCAGAAATAATTGAAATTAGTGAGAAAAATATGATTTTGTGCATACTTTGAAGTAAAAATGTGCAGGATTTGCTGATGTGCTGAATGTGAGATATAAGAGAAATAGAGGGGTCTCTCTCACATTTATTGGGATGAGAAGACTCCGGGAGGAGAAGGTTTGCAGAGCTGTGGAGATCAGGGCGTCAGAGCTGAAGGCTGGGTTTTAGTTGCCTATTAGGTATCCAGTGAAATTGTTGAGTAGATTAGTTTAGTATCTTTTGCCACAATGTCTATCCAATGTCATGTAATATGAAAAGGCCTTCAGCGACAGCACCATTTACTCTATTCTGTGGAACTGTGAGAGTCAGAGCTGCTTCGGCAGGAAGTGAATTTTCCTGCTGCTCCCATTGGCTGCCTTTGCTTTTTAGCCCCAGTGGGGTGGTCCCCAGGCCTGCAGATGCTGTTGACCGCTCTGGCTTTACAGCCCAAAGTACACTTCCCTCTACACACAGGTGCTGGTGCAGACATGAATTATCTTGCAAACAAACAGGATGATTTCAAGAGTCAGTCTAATGAGCAGTGAATATGGACTGATTACTGTATTTGCAAAGAACCTCATTTCCCACCCCTCAACATAGCACTAAAGATTGGGCAGTGCTTCCTCGTGGGCTTACAAATGTAAGTAATCAACGTGTTTGTGTAAATATTTAAAGATGTCCACATCATGTTTATGAATCAATGGGCTATCATAATTGCTTTTGTGTGTCACAAACATAAACAGGACCCACCGTATCTTAGAAGGCTTTCTCGTGGAATTTAGAAAACATGGTGATTAAAGAAACTTTGATACCACATTAAAAAATCTTGTAGGAAGAATTATGATGGAAAATTCATGCTTGGATACATTCATCTGTATATTTTTCCTTTTTTTGGTAACATTGTCTTCGTGATTTAGTTGGCTTTATTGTGGTAAGAACACAACAGTAAGATCTACCCTCTTTAACAAATTTCTCAGTGTACACTAGCATATGGCTTACTGTAGGCTCACCATAGTGCAGCTGATCTCAGAAACTTATATTCATCTTGCGTAACAGCAACTTTACAATTGTTAGATAGAAACTCCTCATTTTTCTTTCCAGGCATTTAGGTGCTGAAGTCTACTTCTAGATCTTCTTGACTGGCTGATTCTCCAAGAAGTGCTAAATTATTTGCTCACAACCTCACAATCATGCATAGAAGAGATGTTTCTTGATGTATAGCTAGGTGATAAGATGAAGTCACCTTCAGAGACCTCGCTTTGGCCTCTGACTGTCCTGGGTTCAAATCAGAGCTTCTCTGTTGGTTAGGTGAACTAGTCTCTGGGTTTCAGTTTCTTTATCTCTGTAGTGGGGAATAATATTTACTTGGCAGGGCTATTGTGGGAATTGAATGATACAACATGTGTTGAGCACCCAAAGTTTCTGGCAAATAGTGGGTGCACAATTGAAGGTCATTTCTTCCCAACCCCTTTTCTCTACCTGGGAGCTTGTTCTGTTCTGGTGTGAAAGAGAAGCAAAAGAGCATTCCCTAAGCTATTTCTGGCTTACAGTAGTTTAGAAAGATAACTAATTTATGTGACCAAGAGAGAGAGGAGGGGGCACCATGGTGACATTTCTGGCATATGCCCAATGTCTTCTAAAACTTGGGCCAATTAATATTCCTTTAACCTGGAATGCTTTTTCTTGCCTCTCCCTTTAAGTAGTCCATGTCCTCCACCAAACTTTTCTTGCAGGACTTTCCCAGCCAAAGTTGCAGTGAGCGTGGACTCCTCTGAGCTTCCATGCATCTCTTTCAAACATCACATCTGTCCTTGTCTCCTTTTATAGCTGTTGAAGTCTTGGCTGATGGTGTTTGCTGAAGTCTAAGAGTAGTCAGAGCCAAAGCACCACCATTTCATCATTGCTTATTGGGCACCAAGGGGACCTGGCAAGGGACCATATATGACAAGTCATGTGGGTTTCAGGATAGAAGACCTGGGTTTTGAGTCCAGCTTTATCGCTTATTGTGTGAGGTTAGTCCCATAGACTTCCCTAGACTGTTTCCTCACATATGAAATGATTATAATAGTGTTGGCCATTATTTTTTAAAATAAATGTCCTCAAATCCTATTCAAAAAGGGTGCAGTATAAATAAAATGAATGGAATGGTTTCTACTTCACCTTCATCAAGGGACTGTTGGGCAGCCATGGCAGATCACGGCTCAGGGAGTATTTGGTAAACAATAAATGTGGTACTCATGCTATATTGAGTTATTAGGATGACTAATATCTAGTCATCCCAGATATTGGAGCCTAATATCTTACAAAAAGGATCATTACAGCTCAGATAATCACAAAGGTGTGATCACTTACCTAGAGCCAGACATCCTGGAATGTGAAGTCAAGTGGGCCTTAGGAAGCATCACTACGAACAAAGCTAGTGGAGGTAATGGAATTCCGGTTGAGCTGTTTCAAACCCTGAAAGATGATGCTGTGAAAGTGCTGCACTCAATATGCCAGCAAATTTGGAAAACTCAGCAGAGGCCACAGGACTGGAAAAGGTCAGTTTTCATTCCAGTCTCAAAGAAAGGCAATGCCAAAGAATGCTCAAACTACTGCACAATTGCACTCATCTCACATGCTAGTAAATTAATGAGCAAAATTCTTCAAGCCAGGTTTCAGCAATACATGAACTGTGAACTTCCAGATGTTCAAGTTGGTTTTAGAAAAGGCAGAGGAACCAGAGATCAAATTGCCAACATCTAGTGGATCATTGAAAAAGCAAGAGAGTTCCAGAAAAACATCTATTTCTGCTTTATTGACTATGCCAAAACCTTTGACTGTGTGGATCACAACAAACTGGAAAATTCTGAAAGAGATGTGAATACCAGACCACCTGACCTGTCTCTTGAGAAACCTATATGCAGGTCAGGAAGCAACAGTTAGAACTGGACATGGAACAACAGACTGGTTCCAAATAGGGAAAGGCTGTATATTGTCACCCTGCTTATTTAACTTATATGCAGAGTACATCATGAGAAACACTGGGCTGGAGGAAGCACAAACCGTAATCAAGATTGCTGGGAGAAATATCAATAACCTCAGATATGCAGATGACACCACCCTTATGGCAGAATCTGAAGAACTAAAGAGCCTCTTGATGAAAGTGAAAGAGGAGAGTAAAACTGTTGGCTTAAGGCTCAACATTCAGAAAACTAGCATTATGGCATCTGATCCCATCACTTCATGGGAAATAGATGGGGAAACATTGGAAACAGTGGATGACTATTTCTTTAGGCTCCAAAATCACTGCAGATGGTGATTGAAGCCATGAAATTAAAAGACGCTTACTCCTTGGAAGGAAAGTTATGACCAACCTAGATAGCATATTCAAAAGCAGAGACATTACTTTGTCAACAAAGGTTCGTCTAGTCAAGGCTATGGTTTTTCCAGTAGTCATGTATGGATGTGAGAGTTGGACTATAAAGAAAGCTGAGCACCAAAGAATTGATGCTTTTGAATTATGGTGTTGGAGAAGACTTCAGAGCCCCTTAGACAGCAAGGAGATCCAACCAGTCCATCCCAAAGGAGATCAGTCCTGGGTATTCATTGGAAGTACTGATGTTGAAGCTGAAACTCCAATACTTTGGCCACCTCGTGTGAAGAGTTAACTCATTGGAAAAGACCCTGATGCTGGGAAAGATTGAAGGCAGGGGGAGAAGGGGATGACAGAGGATGAGATGGTTGGATGATAACACTGACTCAATGGACATGAGTTTGTGTAAACTCTGGGAGTTGGTGATGGACAGGGAGGCCTGGCATGCTGCGGTTCATGGGGTTGGAAACAGTTGGTCACGACTGACCAGCTGAACTGAACTGAGGTGCAAATATCTCAAACTGATTTCACGGCCTCAGAATGCCAAGGATTTGTGGATACAGGGAGAAACAGTGATCTGGACCAGTTTTGGTGTGGTGGCCCTTTGATGATCTCCTGGACAAGTGTCCACTGGACACCACCAGGCCCCAGGTCCTGATGGGGTAGCAAGGAAGCAATGATGGGAATGCCAACCCCTGCAGCAGAGAGCCCATGGCATGAAAGTGACAACCAGGATGCTCTGGGGTGTGTTTGTGGTGGAGAAAAGGAATGGGGCTTGGGAAGCACAGAGGAGGCACCTAAATGAGAGTGGAGGGTGCAGAGGGTGAGATATAGCTTCCAGTATCGCTCTCAGGAGTTTCAAATACAGATTGTTCAGACTAACCTCTGCAAGGTTAGAATGCCACTCTGAATCAGTTAAAAGGAACTAATTACAGGATATTCCCCCCCTGAAGGTAATTGTATTCTCTTTTGAAAATACACCATCGTCACACTCCTCATACAGAATTGTAACTGTCTACTACATGTTTTATTACCCACTACACTGAGCTCAGTGAATATATGCTGAGCCAAAATAAATCAAACTCCCAGGTGTATTAATTTCCTAGGGCTGCTGTAACAAAGTACCAGAAACAGAGTGGCTTACAAAAACCTAATTTTATTGTCCTTCATTTTTGAAGGCTAGAAGTCCAAAGTCTAGGTTTGGCAGGGCTGGACTCCACCTGAGACTCTGGAATCCTTGCCACCTCATATGTCTTGATGCTTTGCCAGTGATCTTTGACATCCTTTAGCTTGTAGATGTATCACTCAGTCTTCTGTCTTCACATGGTCTTCTCCCTGTGTCTTCAACCATCCTCCCTGTGTACATATCTGTCTCAATGCCAACTTCCTCCTTATTATATTGACCCAGGTCATTTAGATTAGGAACCACCCATAGTGAGCTCATCTTTACTTGATTAAATCAGTAAAGACCCTATAGCCAAACAAAGTCACATTCTGAAGTATAAGAGGTTGGGACTTCAACATCTCTTATGTTAAGGGGACACGATTCAACTCGTAACACTGGGGTACTTATGGATTTGCAGGATGAGCAAGAAGTTTAGCATTTCTGGGGGCTACAGTGGGCATGCATAAGGCTGGGGGCTTCTTGGGATCCTTTCCTGAACAGGGAAGGCTATGGGAAGACAGTCTATAACCAGAAAGTCAGACCCAGCCCTGGAGGCTCTGCGCCAGACACTTAGCCCAACTCTGGTGGAACGTGGCTTTATGGCTTTCGAGTCCAGCCTGGTGCTTCACAGGACCCTGACATCTGTCCAAGGGCTGCAGTCTGTCCCTGCCTTCTGGGCTCTACTCTGTACCTGAAACCCGAGGTTGACATTCTCTCACTTCACGCCCTGGCACTAGAGAAAGTGAAGTCACTCAGTTGTGTCTGACTCTTTGCGACCCCATGGACTGTAGCCTATCAGGCTCCTCCATCCATGGAATTTTCCAGGCAAGAGTACTGGAGTGGGTTGCCATTTCCTTCTCCAGGGGTTCTTCCTGACCCAGGGTTTGAACCTGGGTCTCCAGCATTGCAGGCAGACGCTTTACCGTCTGAGCTACCAGGGAAGTCCAAGTCACTCAGTGGTGTCTGACTCTTTGGAAGCCCTTTTAGGGATCTGGGTCAGTTCAACTCAAATGTGAGTTCACTGCACCTCTGTGGGCTCCTGCCGGCAGTTGATGTGATAATACGGCTTCCGTTGGTCAAGAACCCAATGGATACCTCATCTCTGGTCCTCTGACGGCCCCACTGTGGGGTTGCCCTGGGGTAGGGAGGAGAGCATCGCCTTGGTGGAGACGAAGCATGGAACCCAGAGAGTTTATACTGACGTGCACATGGCCACACAGCTCGTGGTGACGTCAGGGGTGGAGCCCTGTTGAGTCTGACTCCACAGTCTGAATGTTCATCTGCCGTGCTCCCCTCAGCGGGAGGCTTTGGGGGCAGCTCCAGGATGAATTTGACCCTGCTTCCTGGCCTTATTTGAATAAGCCATCCTTTTAAATGCCTACTGGCCTCGCTTGAATCTTTCTATTTTCTTGATCCTCGAACTAGAGGGCACAGGTGTGTGAGAAGGGCAACCCAGGTCATGGGACATTCATTCCTCTGTTCTTGCTGGTGGGCTCTCTAGGTTTGACCATCAGCTGCCAGTGCAGGGACGCTGGGAGGCTCATGTTCTCCAGAAAGTTCTCTGGTCTTCGAGGCTGTAGGGGATACATCACTTTCTAGTCACTGGAATATTGAGCTTCCCGAAGCCCTCTGCCCTGCCCCTAGACTTCAGTGCCTCCTATGAGGTCCCCACCATCAATAGGGTTCCGAAGGCTTTCAGTGTCATGCAAGGAAAGGTAAACCAGAGCAGCGCGCTGGACAGGCAAGCGTTCTGCAGAGAGAATTCACTGGTGGGCGAGGTCTGAGGTGGAGTCACTTTGGGGTCTCTGGTTCCTGTCTTCCGGACTCCCCACCACGGACCCTGAGAGGCATGAGGGTTGGGAGGGCAGGACCACGCGGGCTGTTTTTGTCAGCCAAGCCGCAGCAGGGGATCACACGGTCCCGAGGCCAACCTTGGCCGACCGCAGGGCCCGGCTCGCAGGAGGGGCCGTGGGGCCTGCAGGGCTGGGGTTTCCGCTTTCTCACAGGAAGCCTCCATCGTTCTCCTGGGGCCCGCGGGGGGCCTCGCTGAGCAGGGGTGACTCAGCTTCCTCTGGGCCCCCGCAGAGAAGCAGGACCCCTGACAACGCAGGGGTCCTCTCGCCTCTGTGTTCCCATCCACTTCCTGCTCTAGAAAACCTCCAGTCATGGTTCAAGCCTTCCTTTAGAGGAAGACTTGAAAAAAAAAACAGTTTGTGCTTCACATTGCTACACATTTGTCACTTTACAGAAAAGCCTTCCCACACATTGGTTCCTCCACTGTTCACAGAAATTCTGAGATTATAGGGAAGCCATTTTATCACTGCTACTCCCATGAAGAAAGTGAGACTCAGACAGTGAAGGTGGTTGGCGGAGACCACTTGGCTTATTGGTGGAGGGCTGGCACTCAAGCCCAGGATTCTAGAAGACTCTTTCAGGACCTTATAGTACTTTCTTGGGTGGCCCTCAGCATTTAGCCCTTATCATATGCTTCCCAGGTGGTGCTAGTGGTAAAGAACCTGTCTGCCAGTGCAGGAGACATAAGAGACATGGGTTCAATTCCCTGAGTTGGGAAGATCTTCTGGAGGAGGAAAAATGACAACCCATTCCAGTGTTCTTGTCTAGAGAATCCCATGAACAGAGGAGCCTGGTGGACCATAGTCCGTGGGATCACAAAGAATTGGACACGACTGATTTAACATGTGCTCACACATGTGCTTGCTATGTGTAAAAAGTTTGTTGATTGAATGACTGATCGTATTTTTCAACCATCATGAGACAGATCCTTAGAGCTTTAAGCAAGCTACCATGGGGAAGGGAAGGACACAAGCTTTGTAGAGACAGTTCAGGATTAAGTTCACTAAGACCCACATTAGCTACATTTTAGGTAAGGCTCAAGTTCCCTAAGTAGTAGTTTTCTCTGAATATAAGATAATACTGGTGATTTTTTGGGGCAGTTATAACATCTAAATGAGATAATATTGCTCTAGGGATGGCATAGAATTTACTTCACAGAAGGTGTGTAGCTATGCAGGATTCTTTCCATTGTTCTCATAGTTGTGCTTAGCTTCAGATACTCATCAGAGCTAAACAAACCCTGCAGATATGTTCTTTGCATACAGAACAATTCCTTTGCTCAGTAGTCTTTGAAAAATTAAGGACACACACGTACAAAGGAAATAAAGTCTGGCCCTGGCTCATTTAATCACTATAATCAGGAAATGAGCTCGGGTGCCATCAGTGTGAATTTCCCAGTTCACTCCTCTGAGTTCTGGGTACCAAGATTTGTCATCGTTTCTTGTGATTTGTTTTAGATAAACACCATTTCTAGCCCTGTAAACAGAGTAGAACAGCCCACTGCACTGCAGATTCTCTGTCTGTGTTTCTCACTCCTCACTGGATGGTCTGACTTTCATTGTCCCTTGCTCTTGCCTACCTGCAAGGGGGTCACAGAGACACTCATCAAAGTGAGGAAATAGCACCAAATCTGAAATTTCAGACTCAGGAATAACACTTATATTTCAAGAAAATGCATAAGCAGTCAGGATGCTATTTCTTTAAAAATGCCCTTTATTTCACCAATTAGATATTTTCTGTGAGCAATTTTTTCTTTGAAGTCGAATGTATGAACCTAGTGGTGTTAATATCTTAGATTTCAAATTTCCTTACAGCCAGGAACCATGTGATGGTCATCACCATATACCCAGGGCCAGAGTCACTCTGCATCCTCAACGAATAGTTCTTGAATGAGCAAGGGTCCTGCATTCATTCATTCACTTTATAGAAATACACTATGAACCTTGCTGAGTCCTGAGTTGCCATCCAGGTGGATAAGATTAAGGAGCTCAAGGCAGGCATGTTACCCAAGCAGAACAATCTTAGAGGTGAGTGTGACTCCCAACAGAGACGAGGGATGAGTTTGGAGATGAGGAGGTCAGGCAGAGGGGATCAAGCAGGATGCAAAGCTGTTGAAGAGGACAACTGTGTATGGATCAAGTAAGTCTCCTCACTGGGAGCCAATTGTGCAATTTTATATATGGATCTGCCACCTTGAACAGCCCCAAACCAAATGAAGGAGGAGAAATTGCCACCATGGAGAGGGTGGCAGATGATGGCCTCAGGCAATCAAGACAAGTCTCTAGGGCTTTCCTGGTAGTCCAGACAGTAAAGAGTCAGTTCGATCTCTGGCTCAGGAAGATCCCCTGGAGAAGGAACTGGCAACCCACTCCAGTATTCTTGCCTGGAAAATCCCATGGATGGAGGGATTATTTTTAAGACAAGTCAATTAGGACAAATATAATCCTGTGTTCACATCCAGGATAGTGGCTGATGTCATTATTATCTGCAGAGAACCAGGGACCACTGTGGTCCTGTCTGCTAATGGAAACTTTCAATGTGATGGAGCATCTGCCAGACAGAGCATGAAGGGCACGATCACTTCTGGGGAGATGTTTGACCCTTTCCAGGGCCTCCTTCATTATTGTTTCTTGATAAAGAGGATTTATCTTTTTAAAATATTTAGTTATTTATTTGGCTGTATCAGGTCTCAGTTGGGGCATGTGGGATAATTGTTATGTCACATGGAATCTTTCCTTGTGACACGTGGACTCTCTAGTTGTGGCTTGCTGGCTTTTGGTTACTCCGTGGCATGTGGGATCTTAGTTGCCTGACCAGGGATCAAATGTGTCCTCTATATTGCAAAGCAGACTCTTAACCGCTGTGCCACTAGCAAAGTCCCAGTAGGATTTCAATGAGTCAAGATGATTGTGTATTTTTTTTTTCTTTTTGGAATTACACTGTGATGGGAGGTGGGATAAGGCATTTTATATCATAGCCATGATCTACATGTTTGTTTACTTTTGTTCAGTTAGTATATTTTGCTGAGCACCGCTCTTCTGTGATGGTCCCGGGTAGGGCTTGGGATTCAGAGGTGGGCAAAAGTATGTCCCTTCAATTTAAGGATCTCCCAGTAGTGGAAAAAAATGACTCGTAAGTAATGACAATGTCCTGTGATGAGAATAGAAGGGGAGACAGACAAAAGAGTGTAGAGAGAGGCTGATTAATTATGCTCTTAGCAGTGAGGGAAGCCTCACAGAAGATGTGTTGGGTTTTAAGGGATGAATAGGAGTTTTCTGGTAGAGAAGGAGAAAGTAACATTTTTAGGTAGTGAAAATGACATGAATAATTGCACAAGGGCAGTAAATTCATGGTTTGTAAAATAATGAATTAGTGTAGCTAGAGTTGAGTTGCCAACTCAAATATAAGCAGCCCAATTAGATGTGAATTTTAGGTAGACAGTGAATATTTTTTTAGCAGGCGCATGTCCCAAATATTGCATAAGGCATGCTTACATGGAAAACATTATTTGTTGTTTTTTCCAAGATTCAAATTTCAGTGGAAGTTCTTTATTTTTATTTGCTAAATCTGGTGACTCTAGAGTATGACACAGATGAGACCACATTACAGAGGTCTTTGAAAGTTTTGACTTCAGTCTTGTGGGGTGGTCTTGGCAAGTTCTTAAACTGAGTTGTGATGTAATCAGACTGCTGATAGTCCTCTGGCTTCATGGAGGATGATCTAGAAAGGGGGAAACTGGAAGTAAGAACATTGATTTAAATGGAGAGAAAGGGGTTTGGAACCAGAATAACAACCAAGAACTTCTCAGGTGAGACTCCAGAGAGATTTTGGAGATGGAAGCCACAGGACTTGCTGAGAAAGCCTGAGTATTTGTGCTGGCAATCTTTATTTGTCACAGCCTCTGTATGTTTGTCTTTGAAAGCTTATGACCTTCAGAACATTCACTCTCAATAGTCTTCAGACCGGAGATTCTCTGGAGGCTGGAATTCTGTGCCATTAGCCACATGGTTCAGCTCTTCATTTCTTTAAAATGTGCACTCAGGCTAAACTCTGAGCCAGTTAATCACAACTTGATTAAGAGGCCAAGTCCATGCTGGGCACAGGTGGAAACACTTAGTGCCATAACTTTAGAAGGGTCTATAAAAAAGAATGTCTTCCATACTTTCTTAGGAGAGATTTATTTTTCAAAAGAAAGTGTATATTTTGGAAGTGGAAGGACATTGTTTATTTCTGAGACTGAATATACATCCAAAGTTATTGAATATGCTTGGATTCTCTAGACTGGCTGCTGAGAACTCACAGAATTGTGTTAGAAAAAAGTGTTTGGTTAGGTTAGTTTCCTCCTGTTATAGCTGGGGAAACTGTAGGCCAGAGAAGAGATGTGATCAACTCAGGGTGGCAGAACTTGGGCCAGGGGAGAGGATTCGTGACTCCCAGCTAAAAGGCAACAGGAATTCTTTAAACATTAAGAGTTTGGAAACACAGTACCATTCTTTTTCTCTGTAACAACCAAATTGCAAAGGATTTCTCCTTGAGATTTTCCAATTTGAATGAAAGTATGAACACAAACCTTTTAAAAAGGGATTTCATGAAATTGTGTCATTTGGGAATTACCACATCTTATTTGTATTGACAGCTCTTTTGAAATAGATTGACCCAGCTTAATTCCTGAAGGTTTTCAAAGTTTTTGGAACTTGGAAAAAGAAAAATTTATGTAAATAGGAAATAATAGTTATTTGCTAAATGCATTCTCAGCTGCAAGGTTCTGACATTTTGGCAAAGGCAAGTTTTCCTTTCAATAGATCAACTTTCAGAGCCAAGTTGTGCTTAAAAAGAATAAAGCAAAAACTATTGTATTTACATTTCAAGGATGAAATGTCTTTCCTCCTTAGAAATCTGAGGAATTATGTCTGGACCACTGCCTGGCCTGCTTTTGCTTCATCAATTCCAAGGAGACCTTCACTATTATAATGTCCCAAGGTAACTTCTATTTTAGGGTTGAGAGATTTGCTCCCTTTAAAAGACTTACCAGAATCTTCCCTTCTTTCCTCAACAATAACAAACCACAAGCAAATGGGTCCTGAGTTATCTACTCTATATTTGGTCCTAAGAGGTGATCTGATTTTGTTTCTAGTATCTTGATCACTGGATATCTTTTCTTTCATATCTTATATATGGTCCCTTCCAGCTCCTTCTGAGATAGGGAGGGTAGGGAGAAGCAAGGGCAGTGATTCTGGAGTCAGGAGGGCCCTGGGGCCGCATTATTCACCTGCATCACTTCTGAGTCACACACCTTGTCCTTCATGGGGATTTGGCACAAACTCTCTTCCCTGTTAATGTTGATGAAAAGTGTTCTAAAACCAAAAACGCTAATCACTAAGTGAGGAAAATAGAGTTAGGACCCTCAGATGGATCTTAGGGGTGGTACACAGTGTACATAGAGAAGGCAATGGCAGCCCACTCCAGTACTCTCCCCTGGAAAATCCCATGGACGGAGGAGCCTGGTAGGCTGCTAAGAGTCGGACACAATTGAGTGACTTCACTTTCAATTTTCCTTTCCTGCATTGGAGAAGGAAACGGCAACTCACTCCAGTGTTCTTGCCTGGAGAATCCCAGGGACGAGGGAGACTGGTGGGCTGCCATCTATGGGGTCACACAGAATTGGGCAGGACTGAAGCGACTTGGTAGCAGCAGCAGCAGCATACTGTGTACACACTAAATAAGATGGTCCATGATACATCAGGCCTCTGCCAAATCCACCCCATACACCTGTCCTGCCAGTTCCCCATGCAGTGCAAAGCAGAAGATATTAAGAAGAGGTGGCAAGAATACACAGAAGAACTGTACAAAAAAGATCATCACAACTCAGATAATCACAAAGATGTGATCACTCACTTAGAGCCAGACATCCTGGAATGTGAAGTCAAGTGGGCCTTAGAAAGCATCACTACAAACAAAGCTAGTGGAGGTGATGGAATTCCAGTTGATCTATTTCAAATCCTGAAAGATGATACTGTGAAGGTGCTGCTCTCAATATGTCAGCAAATTTGGAAAACTCAGCAGTGGCCACAGAACTGGAAAACATCAGTTTTCATTCCAATCTCAAAGAAAGTCAATGCCAAAGAATGCTCAAACTACTGCACAATTGCACTCATCTCACACGCTTGTAAAGTGATGCTCAAAATTCTCCAAGCCATGCTTCAGCAATACATGAACCGTCAACTTCCAGATGTTCATGCTGGTTTTAGAAAAGGCAGAGGGACCAGACATCAAATTGCCAACATCTGCTGGATCATTGAAAAAGCAAGAGAGTTTCAGAAAAACATCTCTTTCTGTTTTATTGACTATGCCAAGCCTTTGACTGTGTGGATCACAAGAAACTGTGGAAAACTCTGAAAGAGATGGGAATACCAGACCAGCTGACCTGTCTCTTGAGAAACCTGTATGCAGGTCAGGAAGCAACAATTAGAACTGGACATGGAACAACAGACTGGTTCCAAATAGGAAAAGGAGTACATCAGGGGTGTATATTGTCACCCTGCTTGTTTAACTTATATGCAGAGTACATCATGAGAAACGCTGGGCTGGAAGAAGCACAAGCTGGAATCAAGATTTCCGGGAGAAATATCAGTAACCTCAGATATACAGATGACACTACCCTTATGGCAGAATCTGAAGAAGAACTAAAGAGCCTCTTGATGAAAGTGAAAGAGGAGAGTGAAAAAGTTGGCTTAAAGCTCAATGTTCTGAAAACTAAGATCATGGCATCTGGTCTCATCACTTCATGGGAAACAGATAGAGAAACAGTGGAAACAGTGTCAGACTTTATTTTTGGGGACTCCAAACTTATTGCAGATGGTGACTGTAGCCATGAAATTAAAAGATGCTTATTCCTTGGAAGGAAAATTATGACCAACCTAGACAGCATATTTAAAAGCAGAGACATTACTTTACCAACCAAGGTCCATCTAGTCGAGGCTATGGTTTTTCCAGTAGTCATGTATGGATGTGAAAGTTGGATGGTGAAAAAAGCTGAGCGCCAAAGAATTGATGCTTTTGAACTGTGGTGTTGGAGAAGACTCTTGAGATTCTTTTGGACTGCAAGGTGATCCAATCAGTCCATTCTAAATGAGATCAGTCCTGGGTGTTCATTGGAAGGGCTGATGTTGAAGCTGAAACTCCAATACTTTGGCCACCTCACACGAAGAGTTGACTCATTGGAAAAGACCCTGGTGCTGGGAAGGATTGGGGGCAGGAGGAGAAGGGGATGACAAAAGATGAGATGGCTGCATGGTATCACCGACTCAATGGACATGGGTTTGGGTAGACTCTGGGAGTTGATAATGGACAGGGAGGCCTGGAGTGCTGCAGTTCATGGTGTGGCAAACAGTCGGACACGACTGAGCGACTGAACTGAACTGAACTGAGCACCTGTCCTGCCAGTTCCCCATGAAGTTCAATGGCTCAAGCCCTAAGGAATCTGCCTTTAGTGCAGGAGACACAGGAGACGTGAGATCAATCCCTGAGTCCAGAAGGTCCCCTGGAGGAGGGAATGGCAACCCATGCCAGTACTTTTGCCTGGAGTATCCTGTGGACAGAGAAGCTTGGTGGGCTACAGTCCACAGGGTCACAAAGGGCTGAACATGACTGAGCACACACACGCTACGTGATGCACTGTCTTGAGTGTCTTCCATACACAAGGCACGGGGCGTGACGATGAACAAAACAGGCAAGTGCTGGTCAAATATTTCCCCTACTGGATCTGTGGATACCCAAGGGGCTCAGATTCTTGTTACTATGTGAATTCTACGAGAATTTAGCAAATTCCTCTTTTCATTTGAAGATCATCTGAAAATGAACATAAAAAATAATCTTGATTGACTGAAAACATTGCCTTAAAATAGTCCTATCGCAGGCTCATGGTGTCTACATTTTCACTTATGTCACTGAGCACAGCAGAGCCAATGATCATTAAACTGACAGTAAGCTTTCAGTGCACGGTCTGTCATTCAAGCTGGAAATCAGTGGACATGTCCTTGAGCTCTGACAGCGTTCTTTCCTCTAAACGGGTTTCACATTTTTCTCAAGTTTAAGAAGCACGGTCCACTAGGGGCACCAGAATGGTTGTAGTTGCCTGCAGCCATCATTCTCTTCCAAAACTTGGATCACACAGGTCTCATGGGAGACAAGAAAATGGTCCCCCAAAGATATACACACCCCAATACTTGTGAATATGTCACATTACATATAGTTTAAATAGTTAAAAAAATTTTTTTTTGATGTGGACCATTTAAAAAATCTTTTTTGAATTTGTTACAGTATTGCTTTTGGATTTTTTTTTTTTTTATATATTTTGGTTTTTTGGCCCCTATTAGCTCCCTAAGCAGGGATCGGGCCTGTACCTTCTGCATTGGAAGATGGAGTCTTAACTACTGGACCTCCAGGGAAGACTCTGGAACCCAGTTCTTTTGTCTCACACAGCCATGCAGCTTCAGAAGATGAAGGATCATGAGGGTTAAGTCAAAAGAGCCTTTGGGGTTCTGTGCTCACATGAATGTGTGGGGGTTGGGTGTTACCTCTCATGTTCTCTATCAAAGGTGAGAAGAAGTTAATTGAGGGATCCAAGGTCCTGTATTTAATATACATCTGAATTGATTTCTGTGAGAGAAACAACACTGACCTTGGCCATTTTGACTAATAGCATCTGTTCTGGAACTGCAACTCGAATAAATGTGGGAGCTCTCTGCCTCTATTTCTAATTTTGATTTTACAAAGAGGGCCCTGCTAGGAAATTATTTTGGGGTTGGAAATGAAGAAGAGGTTTTGAAAGAGAGAAAGAAACAAGATTTCAGGGTCATGGGTGTCAGCCACGAGGGTGCCTGAGAGCCTGGGCTGGTGGGAAAGTCCCCAAGGGATGGAGTTAAATGGCCTGTGAGTCTCTTAAAAGTCGCTTAGCTTTGCCTGCAACACCCAGAGAAGAGGACTCTGGGTTGTAAGCTATTTTGTTCTAAAACTTCCTTTTTATTTTTCTAACTTTTGTAGAAATAAAATAACTTTGACAGGGCAGTCATTTATGAAAATACAAGTCAGTGAAATGGACCTTATAAACTTTAAGTGAAGCCAGTGTTTGGATGGTCTTGTTTCAATTAAGTTGCCGTGCTTTGTGCCTTTTAAGAATGAGGATTCTGTTGTGTTCTGTACTTAAATACATTGTGCCGAGGTTAACTTTTGAATAAGCAGAAGATGGAAGGAAAGGGGAAGATACTAGAAGTAAAAGGGGTGGGGGGCAATGGAGCAATGCAATGGAATAAGCACGCTCTTCAAATCAGAGAGGCCTGAATTCAAATCCTGGTTCTGGGCTGGTTAGTTGTGTGACATTGGGTAATATACTTAACTTCTCTGAGCCTGTTTCCTAATCAATAGAATAAATATAATTAATGTATTTAATTGTATATAAATATATAATATATATTTCATTTAAATTTAAATATAATATATATAAATATATAATCAATATATAAATATAATTACAAATTTGGCTTTGAGGGTTGATTAAATGGAATATCATGCGTAGTTTTCCCTGGTGTAGAGGGGGCTCTCAGTAAATATTGAATGAATAAATAATAACTCTTGAAACTATTTCTGACTGTCTGCGGATCACTTCCTGATTTTCAGTGTACTTTGAAAATCTATAGTTACCTAGGGTGGTGACCTCTTAAACCTAATTTTCCAAGCAGTTAATTTCATCACTGTTAGTTTTGCTGGCTCTTCTCTCAGGAGTGGAGAGCTATCCTTCCTTCCTCCCTACTTTCTTCTTTGCCTCCTTCCTATTTCCTTTCTTCCCTCACTCACAGAGGATATGAAAAATGGATAGTAAAATTTTATTACATTCCAGGCACTGGGTTAGGAGTAAAGCTTATGAGATCAGGAAGTCTTGGTCTTGGCCCCTGGGAAGGTCACAGTCTTGGGGAAGAAAACAGAGCAGGGAGCCATGGACTCTGTCTGAGCAGGGGGGAAGTGGAGAGGAGTGGGCTTCCCCCAAAGGGATGGCATTTTCCTTAAAATCTGAAGGAGTCACACGGAGCACCATGGCGGGGCCACTCCAGGAAGAGGCAGAGGTGAGTGCTGAGGAACAGAGACCGTGCTGTAGATAGAGCAATTTTTCCAGACTAGGGAAATCTGAGTGTGAGTTCTGGTTCTGTCACACAGTATTATTGGTGAGGCCTTCTGTGCATCTCTTAGCATCTCTGAGCCATGGTTAAGCACATGACAGCACAGGGTTGAGTGTGGACATGGATGGACTAGGAGTTACGTGCCTTTTGATGGGTTTGCCTTAGTTCCTCCTTTATGAGCAGCGGAATCCATATCACTATTGCTCTCAAGTCTCAGAACTCCAGCTTTGTAAATTCTGAAAGTTTGATAACTCATCTTTTTAAGTTTCTTGATGCTTTTTTTCTTTTTTTCAGTGGTTCAGTCAGGTAAAAAAAAAATCTGCCTGCAATGCAGGATACCTGGGTTTGATCCCTGGGTCAGGAAGTTCCCCTGGAGAAGGAAATGGCAACCAACCCACTCCAATATTCTTGCCTGGAAAATCCCATGGACAAAGGAGCCTGCAAGGCTACAGTCCATAGGGTTGTAAGAGTTGGACATGGCCGAGGTACTAAACCACCAAGCAATGGATTTATAATTGTTAATTTCTGTTGTATAACAAAGTGATTCAGCTATACACACACACATATAGACATTTATGTACATTTACATTAACAATAATTAATATTATTTTCCATTATGGTTTATCATAGGATACTGAATATAGTTCCTTGTGCTATGAGAGTAGGACCTTGCTATTTCTCCATTCTGTATACTGGTGTGCGTCTGCTAACCTCAAACTCCCACTGTGGTGTAATTTATATTCAGTAAATTTCTGCCTTATTAAGTGTGCAGTTCTATGCATTTTGAACGAAAACGCATCCAATGTTGTAACCACTACCATGGCCAGGATAGAGGCCATTTTCATCACTCCAATATGCTCCCACATGCCTTCTTTTTAGTCAATACCTTCCTACCACCTGTGGCCCCTACCAACCTTTGATCTGTTTTTCTATGCCAATAGTTTTGTTTTTTCCAGAATATCAAATAAGTGAAATTATACTAGTGGGCAGTAGCTTGAATCTGCTACATTTCATGTAATATACTGTGTTTGAGATTGTTTGGTGTTGTTGCCCTTATTAATAGTTTCTTGCTGTTCCCTTGTGTGGATGGACCACTGCTGATGATATTCAAGTTGTTCTCAGTTTTTGAAGACCATGTGGAAGTTGCTACAAATATTTGCATGCAGGTTTTGTGGGAGGTGTTCATTTTCATTTCTCTTGGGCAGTTTCCTAGACGTAGGATTGGTGCGTCTTACGGTAAGTCTGTGCCTAAGTTTATAAGAAACTGTCAAAGTGTTTTTTTTTTTTTAAATGGCTGTGTCACCTTAATGACTCACTGTTTTGAAAATGAAACTTTGATTGTAGATTTCCATGCGGTTGTAAGAAATAATGCAAAGAGATCCTGAAAGCCTGTGTATCCTGTACCCCGTTTTCCCTGGGTGGTAACATTTCACAGAGCCAAGGTAAAGCTTCACAGCCTGCATAGTGAGGTTGTCACAGTCAGGGGTCCTTAGTTGGCCCTTTCCAGCCCCCTCCCAGCCTCCCAAACCAGCCTCTCCTTCACTTCTGGCATCTAGTAATCAGTTGTCCATTTCTATAATTTTGTCATTTCAAGAATGCTATGTGAATAAAATCACACGTTATGTAACCTTTTGAGATTGGAATTTTTCACTCAGCACAATTCCCTGGAGAGTCATCAGGTTGTTCCTTGTAGGGGTAGTTGTTCCATTTTATTTCTGAGTGGTTTTCCATGATATGGACAAACCCCAGTGTATTTGACCAGTCTCCATTGAAGGACATCACCTTGTGTGTTGTTTTTAGTTTTAGCCTATTACAGAGTTGCTGTAAGTATTCATGGATAGGCTTTTGTGTGAATACAAGTTTTCATTCTCTGGGATGAATATCCAGGGACAACTGATGGATCATTGGTAATTGCATATTTAGTTTTATAGGAAGCTTCAAATCATCTTCCAGCCTGGCTGAACCATCCATGGGTTGGGAAGATCCCCTGTAGAAGGGAACGGCTGCCCACTCCAGTATTCTTGCCTGGAAACTCCCATGGGCAGAGGAGCATGGGTGGGCTATAGTTCATGGGGTCACAAAGAGTCTTTATGTTTTAAATATAAACAGCCATCTTTATATTTGTGAAAGAGTCTGCTGATCCATGTCCTTGGCAGTTTTTTAATTTCTTCAGTTTCTCATGGAGATTTACTTTCCCAGAAGCTATCAGCAATCAGCTCAGTTCAGTTCAATCACTCAGTCATGTCCGACTCTTTGCGACTCCATGAATCGCAGCACGCCAGGCCTCCCTGTCTATCAACAACTCCTGGAGTTTACCCAAACGCATGTCCATTGAGTCGGTGATGCCATGCAGCCATCTCATCCTCTGTTGTCCCCTTCTCCTCCTGCCCCCCATCCTTCCCAGCCTCAGGGTCTTTTCCAATGAGTCAACTCTTCACATAAGGTGGCCAAAGTGCTGGAGTTTCAGATTCAGCATCAGTCCTTCCAATGAACTCCCAGGACTGATCTCCTTTAGGATGATAGCCTTGACTAGACAGAACTTTGTTGGCAAAGTAATGTTTCTGCTTTTTAATATGCTGTCTAGGTTGGTAATAACTTTCCTTCCAAGGAATAAGCGTCTTTTAATTTCATGGCTGCAATCACCATCTGCAGTTATTTTGGAGCCCAAAAGTCAGCCACTATTTCCACTGTTTCCCCATCTATTTTCCATGAAGTGATGGGACCTAAAGATGCCTTGTAAGTATTTATTAATTCATCAAAGTTCCGTCTAGTCAAAGCAATGGTTTTTCGAGCAATCATCTGCAGGTGTGAAAGTTAAACCATAAAGCTGAGCACTGAAGAACTGATGATTTTGAACTGTGATGCTGGAGAAGACTTGAGAGTCCCTTGGACAACAAGGAGATCAAACCAGTCAATCCTGAAGGAAATCAGTCCTGAATATTCATTGGAAGGACTGATGTTGAAGCTGAAACTCCAATACTTTGGCCACCTGATGCGAAGAACTAACTTACTGGAAAAGACCCTGATGCTGGGAAAGATCAAAGGCAGGAGAAGAAGGGGACGACAGAGGATGAGATGGTTGGATGGCATCACCAACTCAATGGACATGAGTTTGAGCCAGGTCTGGGAGTTGGTAATGGACAGGGAAGCCTGGCGTGCTGCAGTCCGTGGGGTCGAAAAGCACTGGACATGACTGAGCAAATGCACTGAATTCATTAGATATATGAAAAGCAATTTGCATGGAATTTGTGTAGATTTGGCCTCAAGCAATCCTCAAGAGTCCAGAAGAAAAAGTTAAGCTGTGAATCTGAATAACTATAAAACCAGACAAAATATGTTGATTAATTTAAAGAATTCAGATGCTCAAGGCATTCAGAGATGAGAGAAATAGTGACTACAATAGAGAAAAGAAGGCTTATTTTAATAGCCTTGTGACTTTAAAAAATATATTTTTATTTTGTATTGGGGTATAGTCAGTTAGCAACGTTGTGATAGTTTCAGGTAAACAATGAAGGGGACTCAGCCATACATACATATCCATTCACTCCCAAACTCCCCTCCCATCCAGGCTGCCACATAACATTGAGCAGAGTTCCATGTGCTACACAGTAATTCCTTGTTGGTTATCCATTTTAAATGTAGCAGTGTATACACGTCCATTTAAATAGTTTTATGACTTTTTAAAAGTATCTTCAGCATCAACTATTAATATTAAAATTCTTTTAGGGGTCAGATGGGGTTGTATACACTCCTGTTACCTGTAAGGGAGGCACCATGGGGAAAGAAGTCTGGGGGATACTTGGGGAGGTCTAGAGATGAGGTTCTGCCTGTAGTAATGGCAGAGCTGAGCAGGTAACCAGGATGGAAGACAGCTGGGGAAGGGCCTTCCCTGTCTCGGGAAAAACAAACCAGAGGCAAGAGTGAGGAGGACTGGAATACTGAAAGACAGAGAGGCATATCTTGTCCATATGAGATGACTGAAGGACCCAGCAGCATTCTTAGAAATTTTAAGAGTTGAAATAGGAAGGGGGTTACGGTTTTGAGGTATGACAATTGGAGTGTGGTGAACAGCCTGCCCTTCTGGGGTCCTGAGACCCAAGGAGACCTAGACCGATGGGGCTGCCTGACTGCAGAGTCTCTGCTCGTTCTTAGGTCCACAGTCCTGCCAGGAACAGTGAAGGCGACACACTGATGACCTCAGAGGAGCCCAAAGGGCACCTCTGGAGTCTGATGTCTGATCCAACCATTGGCTTTGCTATTCTTTTTTTAACAGCAAAACCCCTCAACCAAACAAATGCAGAAGTGAAAGAAAGGACTTGTGGAACAAAGGGGTCACAGCTCTGGTAGAAACAAAATTACTCTCATGACAAAGTTGTTGGTCTGGCCCCAGATTCATGACCCAGACCTTGGTGAATAGTCATAATAAAAGCTACTGGTCTAATCAGTTTGGGAGAAAAGGGTTCTGACCACACAAAGAAAGCACAGGGAATTTATTGGGCTCATGGAACTACTGTGCGTCTTGATTGTGATGGTGATGGTTACACAAATCTGCACGTGTGTGTGGTGTGTGTGTGTGTTAGTGGCTCAGTCATATCTGATTCTTTGTGACCCTGTGGACTTGTAGCCCACCCAGGCTCCTCTGTCCATGGAATTCTCCAGGCCAGAATACTGGAATGGGTAGCCATTCCTTTCTCCAGGGGATCTTCCCAACCCAGGGATTGAACCCAGGTCTACCTTCTGAGCCACCAGGGAATCCATAGGTATTAAAATTCATGGAACTGTAAAAAAAAACGCTACTAGTCTAATCAGGTACCTTTCCTGGGTTTATAGAAAGCACAGTAACTCTGTGAGGCAGGTATTATCCATTTTCCCCAAATAAGGATGCAGTCTTAAGGGACTTGAGGAGAGGGCCCAGGTCATACACACAAGAAATGGGAGCAGAGGTGAGCTGCCGGCCACGTCCCGCAGGGCAAGGGCAGCGGTGCAGGAGCCAGCTATGTGTGTGTGTGCTGCTTCAGTTCGTGGATTTGACCCCAGTATATTTCATTCTGAAAAGCAAACAAACAAAACCCCAAAACAAGCTCATCCAATTCTAGAAGTTATCGAATCATAGAATTCAAAGATGAGTGGGATGTGTTGGGGCTTCCTATTGTTACTCATTTGGAATATGCATGGTCCATGGGGCTTAAGGGACTCTTCCAAAGTCCCATCTTCGGGAAATATTAGTGTCAGTCCTGATACCGTGTCTTCCAAAGTTAAACCCGAAAGGCATTATGGGGTTTTTCCTCTCTTCATGGCAACAATCCTAAGACGTGAAAGAAGAGACAGACACAATAGCTGTAATCAGCGAGTATTCTTTCCCCTTGACTCTCTCTTCTCTTCATCTGTTTAGTTTAAAAATTCCTACAATTGGTTACAAATGCTTACATCACCTCTGCCTTCTTATCAGGTTTGTGCAGTTGGGAGATAAAGACCTACACTATCTTCAAATCAAGCAGGCAGTTGCTGTGATGAATCTTTCCTTCCTAATTTAAGCTGAAACCGCAAAATGGGCCCCACGTTGTAACCAGTGTTGGGAAAGGGGAAAACCAGAGGGGAAAAGGGTGGTGTCGCTGGGCTGATTAACCCTACAGGAGAGCCTCCAACTCACCCAGAGCCCACCCCCCACCCCCCGCCCCCCGACCTACTTTCTCTGGCCGCGGAAAGAGGAGAGAGGTTCCACAGAGATGTTTCAAAGCGAGATCGGATAGCATCTTGTCTGTTCCCACCAGATAAGCATTCCCAAGCCTGCCTTCCTCACTCACTGCTTCGGAGGCCAAGGTGCTGCCGTAATCAATTGAAACAGTAGCCTACTATTAGCGCTGCCTCCATCCCCAGCATAGTGCAGGGTTTCTTGGTCTGGATTGAAAGGCTGACATTCTTGGTAATGAATAGGACATTTTAAATCACTAGTGTATGTCCCACAGGCATTCTGCCCAGGGACAATTGATGAGGGCAAGAAGAATGATAATAAGGGAACCCAAGACTTCATTCCTACCAGAACGCTGCTGGTGGTTATGGAGAAAACAATCTGACGTGTGTTCTTATTAATCCTCTGCCTGTGCATCTGGGACTGGGATGGAGGTGCTGAAATTCGAGCCAGGCTTCTCTAGCTCCCTTTGGAAACTGCTGGATCTAATCCTTAGCAATAACAGAGCACCCGTTTCTTTATTTTCCCAAGTAAAATACTAATTCATGTAAATGAATCATTGAACTAGGTCTGTTAGACTGCTTCTTATTTTCTTAATAATTCCCATTTTCTGGACACCCAACAGCACATTTCTGATGATGTCAGTCATCTAGGTTTTTTCACGGGTACTGGATGCTGAGTCCCTGTTCCCTGTTGTTCTCCTCATGGTTCTCATTCTCTCTTGCTTTTCTTTCTTTGACTTATTTTTATTTACTTATTTATCTTTGATTGCTCTGGGTCTTCGTTGCTGCACGCAGGTTTTCTTTAGTTGCAGTAAGCAAGGGGGCTCCTCCTTGTGAGTTCTCATTGTGGGCTCTAGGGTACACAGGCTTCAGCAGTTGTGGCTCGTGGGCTTAATTGCTCTGTGGCATGTGGGATCTTCCCGGATCAGGGATCAAACCCGTGTCCCCTGCCTTGGCAGGTGGATTCTTCACCAGTGGACTACCAGGGAAGTCCATTGTTTCTTTGTCTTTGAAACTTGATTTCCTTCTTCACTCGATCAATTCCTACTAATCTTTCAAAATGCATCACATTAAAAAATATTTTTTACTCCAACTTCAAGATTATTTTTGAAATGGGAAAATTTATTTCCAACTCAAAGGGGGTGCCAAAGTTTCTATTCTTTGGTGAAATAAAAGGCCTGAACCTATTTTTTTAATTGATGGATAATACGCATGCTGTAAACTACATAGCAATTATTGAAGTAGAGCTTGATAATATTTTATATATATCTGTGTAATAAACATGCAGATTAAAGTAAGTATTTCTAGGACACATGAAGATTCTTTTCTGTTACTTCATCAATACCCTACTCCTGATATCAGCACATTTTTGACTTCAATGTGACCATCAATTAGACTGTCCTACTCTTGAACTTCATATAAGTTCAGTATGCAGTTTTTTTTTTTTTTGCTCAAGGTAATACTTTGTAGATTCAGTCATATTATGTGGGCATCAGTGGGTGATTTTTTCAATTGATATATAGTTGTTCATTTTTTGACTATACCACAGTTTATGTATCTGTTCTGCTGATAATTATTTGCTCCCAGCTTTTGAGAATTATGAATAAATCTCCTATAAATAATCTCATTCATATTCTTTTGCTGGATAAATGTACTTCTCTTGGGATAAAACTGTACATGAGACTGGTGATTTACAGGGTAGGTCTTTGTTTTCAGGTTTAATGGATACCACCAAATAGTTATATCATGTGTTTATACCAATTTAATTTCCTAATATTTGAGATTTCCAGTTGCCCTACATCGTTACCAACACTTTGCATTATAGCATTTTTAAAAATAATTTAATTTGAAATTTTTTCATTTTAAAAAGAATTTTAAAACTTTAATTTTATTTTCTTAGATGAGTATTGATAGCTTTTCATTTGCCTATGAGAAACTTGAGCATCCAATTTTGTAAAGTGTCTGCTCAAACCTCACGATCTTTTTAAAAAATTAGAATTGTTTGACTTTTTCTTATTTGGCATATCATTTGAACAGACACTTCCCCAAAGAAATTTTGCAGAGCCATTAAACCTTGAAAACATGGTCTTTTCTTTAATCAGCCTCAAAAATCGTATAAAGATAAGATCTGTCTTGGGCAGGTTTTTGCCACAGATTGGCAGTGGCCTTGTTCTCTGTTTACTAGTATTGCTGTTGAAAGTCTTTCTGCTCTAGAGCTACAACTGGAGAGCAGAGGGCCCTGAGCAGGTCTCAACCCAATTCCCAGATTCTAGAAAACTCTCACCTGGCTCTCCTCTGCTCTTCAAAGATGACAACTTCCTTTAAATCTGCTTGTGGTTTTCCTGGTATTTGGAACTACTGTAAATTATGATGTAAACCTTCTATTTTTAGGAGGCAGGGTTCTCTCCACTCCTATTTTAGGGTTTTTTTTTTTTTTTAATAAGAAGGCTTCCCAGTTAAAAAATCCCTAGTGGTAAAGAACCCACCTCCCAATTCAGGAGACATAAGAAATGTAGGTTCAACCCTTGTATTGGGACGATTCCCTGAAGAAGGAAATGGCAACCCATTCTAGTATTCTTGCCTGGAAAATCCCATGGACAGAGGAGCCTGGCAGGCTTTGGTTCATAGAACTGCAAAGATTCGGACATGACTAACTGACTAAACACACAGATAGAAAAAATTATTATTTTAACAATTGACACCAGCGTTCCTTTGTTTGAAAGAAATACTTTGACAGGTGATTGGTGTAGAAGGGCTGGCATGTTGTCAAGAACTAAAATTTAAGGAGGTTGCATGAGACCAAGATGAGAGTTGCTTGGCTCTGGAGAGTTGGGAAGAGGATCAGAAGAGATGTGAGAGCTACTGAGCTCTTTGGGGTTTTTCAAAAGCACTTTAAAGTGATGATATCTATGAGTGCATTTAAAAATGCTGATGCAGTAGATCGTATTACTGTTCATCTATTTTCAGTGCCACTTCCTGTGGGAGGATTATATAGCTCCAAGTTCTCAGAACTTGGGCTTGACCATAGGACCTACACTGGTCAATAAATTGTGAGTGAAACTGATGCGCGTCACTTTCCAAGCAAAAGCTGTAAGACTCAGTGAGTGATTCCCTCTTCGTGATGACTGGCTGTGTTCCAGATTGCAAGTACTCTGTCAGCCTCTGTCCATAAGAAGAAAATGGGAATATAGCCGCCAGAGCCAGTGATGAACTTGTAGGGTGACTAGACAGCAAAATTTTATTACTGGAAGCCACTATGATTTGGGGGTCATTTGTTAATTTAGTCTTACCTAATTTATTCAGTTCCATTCTGTTTTGCGTCAAGGCATCTTGGGAGGTTCTAGGAGGAGCCGTGGAAATTTCTCGCGTCCCTGCAGGGGAATCAGGCCTCATCTCGCCTTCAGAGGCACATCGTGGGATGGTTCTCGACTTGCGGCGGGCAGTTCTCCTTTATTCTCTATGCCCCCAATTAAGCAAATCTTTAGCAACTTCTGCTTTGCTCACAAGTATTTTGGACTTCTCTGGTGGCTCAGTTGGTAAAAGAATCGCCTGTAGTGCAAGAGACTCAGGTTCGATCCCTGGATGGGGAAGATCCCCTGCAGAAGGAAATGGCAACCCACTCCAGTGTTCTTGCTTGGCACATCCCATGGATAGAGGTGTCTGGTATACCACATACAGTTCATGGGGTTTCAAAGAGTTGGACACCAGTACCACAAGAATTTTGCATGGGAAATTTTTGTAGTTGAATCAAAGAGAGAGGTGTCCTTTGGGTTTGGGTTGATGCATTGCAGGGAGAAACACAGGCTGAGCCAGAAGGAAAAGAATGATCTAGAGAATGCTAGCACCCTTGGATGTGCAAAAATGGTAGGCAGTGCTTTGGCATTCCTGGGCCATGGAGGGGGAGGTTGAATCAATTCTAACCAGATATTCAAAAAGGAGAGGACTCTCATCTGACATCTGGGTTATCTTTGGAAACAGCATGGACCTGTACTACTCTGTGCAGTCTCCATGTCTAGCTGTTTGTCATTTTCTAGACTCAACTTGGCAGTACAGACAGTAATGGCTTTGACTGAAGGAAAGGATGATCTCCCAGTGGGTTAAGATGAAAGATGGCTGTCTGTGGTAACTATAAGCTTGGGTCTTTGGATCAATGGGTGATGTTGGGGATTTATGAAATGGCCTCATACCTTTTAGACCACAATATTTTACTTTAGAAAAATAAGGATTTATCATTTGCTGAGCTTTGGCTGATGCTGATGCTGAAGACTAAAGGCAGGAGGCAGGAGGAGAAGGGGAGGACAGAGGATAAGATGGTTGGATGGCTTCACCAACTCAATGGACATGAGTTTGAGCAAGCTCCAGGAGTTGATGATGGACAGGGAAGCCTGGTGTGCTGCAGTCCATGGGGTCGCAAAGAGTTGGACACGACTGAGCAACTGAACTAAACTAAGCTTTGACTATTTTTTTCCTTCTAACATCAGTTCTAGTGTGTGCTCAGTTGTTTGGTTGTGTTCAACTTTTTTTTTTTGACCCAGTGGACTATTGCCCACTAGGCTCCTCTGTCCATGGAATTCTCCTGGCAAGAATACTGGAGTGGTTGCTATTTCCTTCTCTAGGGGATCATCCTGACTCAGGGATTGAACCCATGTCTCTTGTGTCTTCTGCATTGGCAGGTGGATTCTTTACCACTGGGCCATGTGGGAAGTCCAACATCAGTTTTAACTAGAAGGAATTTCCAATCAATTTGTGGCAGTCAGTTGTCTGTCAGTCTGATTCCCTGGGAAGTTCTGAGTTTTCACCTTTTTCTTTGTCTACATAGGCATTTTTTGGGGGTGGGATTCGATAAAAACTCCTACCCAAGTGTCATTTAAGCCATGTTTCTGCAGAAAAAAAAAATTTTTTTTTTCTTTTGTACTAGTAAATTGTGGGAGAAGTGATGGGTGCCTTTTCACCTCTGAAAACCATGTCCCTAAATCTCGATGAGTGGATGATCTTCCTGGTAGAGAACTAGCTTTCATCGCCAGTGACTCTTCTTTAGTTTGGTGGAATAAAGCAATACTTTTAGGTGGCAAACTTTGACAGGTTTCTGTTGGTCTGGTGGAAGAAACAATGATGCTTTTTCAGTCTGCACAATCTGGCTTTTCATTTTTTTTTTTAGGGTGTAGGTGTTAGGGGAAGCACACTGACTGGAACTGCCCACCCTGGCCAGACACCATAGTAACCATTTGCGTGAGTTGTTTTGCGACAGGAGGTCCTGGTAAGGACACAGAACTAGGAAGCCACCACCAACCGGAAGAGTTCGGGAAAGGTCTAAAGGAGACACCACATGTCCGACCACCTCCCAGAATCCTCTCTGGCATCCATCTTGGCTGAACAAGGTGTGCACCACCAGGAAGGACTCTGAGGAAGAATGACTGGCTAAAGACAACCTGGAAACAAATCCCATCACTATAAAACCTGAGACTGGGAGCCACGTGCCAGAGCAGTTCTTCTGGGTTCCCTTATCCTACTGCTCTCCTCCTGGGTGCCCTTTCCCAATAAAATCTCTTGCTTTGTCAGCATTTGTGTCTCCTTGGACAATTCATTTCTGAGTGTTAGACAAGAACCTAGTTTTGGGCCCTAGAAGGAGTCCCCCTTCCTGCAACACAGGGGTTAATGTCCTGAGGGAACACAGAAGCAGCACAGGAGAGGGTCTCTCAGTTGCTGTTGACAGTTGCCAAGAGGAGTTACCATCAAAAAAATACTTTTATTTTCCCTCCCTCTACTGATTGTTTTTCTGGGCTTCCCTGTTCATTATTCCATTCTTTTATAGATGTAAGGTTTTAAAAACCATTCAACTTGTGACCAGTTGAATGGCCTCTCCTCTGCCCTTCCCATCCCAAGTGTGTTCGCTAAGGATTTAAGTCTGGCTTCTTGGTCTGCAGTTACTATTCTGTAACTTTTGTTTCATATCCTCCAGAGGAAGCCCTGTCTTTTGGCTCTCTAATCAGCTCTGACAGCTCTGGGCGCCGTGACCCTGGTAATTAGTCAAACTGGGAAGGCAAGTGGCATTTATTCCATTCACCTTTGGAAACTTGCATCTGGGTTCTCCTGCAGAGAAACCTAGGTTGGGATTCAAAGTCAGTGATTGCTTCACCCCCCTACTCTCCGCCCCACAGGATCACTGATTAGGAAATGGCTGTTCCCCCAAGATCATTTCCATTTCTATGGCAGGCTTTGAATAGAACTCACACATTTTAGAAATGCAAATGGCTTTAATTTGAGCAAAGTGAGTGACAGAGGAAGCTAGAGTCTTACTTTTTACCAGTTGCTTCCTGCCACAATCTTTCAGGCAGATGTTCTGGACAAAAGGAAATAGCCAAGTTCACATCATGATGATAAGGGTCACAGTGTGGGCTTTGCTTATGCTGTGTTATGTGCTAAGTTGCTTCAGTGTCCGCCGACTCTTTTCATCCCCAGGGACAGTAGCCTGCCAGGCTCTTCTGTCCATGGGATTCTCTTCAGGAATTCTGGAGTGAGTTGTCATGCCCTCCTCCAGGGGTTCTTCCTGACCCAGGGATGGAACTCAAGTCTCTTACAAGTCTTGTGCATTGGCAGGCAGGTTCTTTACCACTAGCGCCACCATGCTTCAGCCCCATTAAAAATTCCTCTTAGTGGAGCAGAAGGGGACATGCCTGACAGACTGCTGAGGGTAGGGTCTTTTAGCATAAATGATGAGCATAAAATATTTGAAGAAACCCAACATAAGAAAAACGCGAATGAACTTTTTGGCCAACCTCATGTATCATTTTATTTTATTCAACTCCTTGTCTGAAGAAATAAGGCAGGAAGGGCCAGCAAAGGTTTTGGCTTGGATGCTACCAGGATGAACATTCTGCCTCTGTATCCTCCAAGTGTGTGTCTCTTGGCTCAAGGAGGGAGGCCTTGTGTTGCTTTTCTGTCAGAGGCTGTCATGGTGCAGATTCCAGCAGGGAGAAAGAATGTCAGGGGAGGAGAGGCCTTCTCTGTGCCTGCCAGAACACTCCAACCAGGGAGCGTTTATCCTCTCCACATACAAGGCTTCCCAAACATTGCGTTTCCTAGAAACACCTGGACCCTCAAAGGCACATAGTAGAGGTTCAGATAACACTATCTATGCTTCAGGTTGTTGTTGTTGGGTCAGTCAGTCATGTCCAACTGTTTGCGACCCCATGGACTGTAGTCTGCCAGGCTCCTCTATCCATGGGATTTCCTAGGCAAGAATACTGGAGTGGGCTGCCATTTCCTACTCCAGGGGATATTTCCAACACAGGGATCAAACTCCTGTCTCCTGCACTGGCAGGTGGGTTCTTTGCCACTGAGCCACTAGGGAAGCCCATGCTAAGATGTATTTTCTGAAAACCTTGACTCTGAAGGTTGGTAGGTTATTATACTATGATCTCAATATCACTCTGTAATCTTTATAGACAGTATTAACTGACACCATTAAGATAACATGAAAATTATCAGCTTAGCATGTATTGTGACAAAGACTCTCCTTGACCAAACTCTAGACAGGCCTCTCTGAGCACTTTTGGGACTAGGCTCTCTCTATGGGCCTCGTCCTCAAGAGCCCAGTGGTGACAAGAATCCTGCTGAATCAGTTTAGCCAGAACCCCCACCCTTGGTACTGATCAAATTCCTCTTCCCCTACCACCCGCCCAGGCTATATCTAATCTGCCTGCCCTGCCCCAGCAAGAGTCCAGCTTGCTCGGTGCCCCGAGGAAGAATCCCTCTCCTTTATAAACTTCCTGGACTGGTGCCCCAAATCTACTACTTGGCTGTAAATCCCTACTTTCCCTTTCTGTACTTGAACTTGAGCTTAGTTCCACAGGAAGGTCTCTTTTCCCCTATTGCAACTGTTCTTGAATAAAATCTGTTTTTATTACATTAACTACTGTTCTGCTCTGGTTTTCATGAAGTGTGGGATTAACATAGATGGATAAAATAGATGAACAACAAGGACCTATAGTATAGCACAGGGATGTCATTTAATATAGTAAAAAGGAATCTGAAAAAGAATAGACATATCTGTATCTATCTGTACGTATGTATAACTGAATCACTTTACTTTACACCTGAAGGTGAATTTCAAGTTAGCTACAAAGTGAAGTGAAGTGAAAGTCATTCAGTCTTGTCTAACTCTTTGCGACCCCATGGACTATACAGTCCAGGGAATTCTCCAGGCCAGAATACTGGAGTGGGTAGCCTTTCCCTTCTCCAGGGGATCTTCCCAACCTAGGCATTGAACCCAGGTCTCCTGCATTGCAGGCAAATTCTTTATCAGCTGAGCCACCGGGGAAGCCCAAGAATACTGGAGTGGGTAGCCTAACCCTTCTCCAGCAGATCTTCCTGACCCAGGAATTGAACTGGGGTCTCCTTCATTGTAGGCATATTCTTTGCTAACTGAGCTATCAGGGACTTCAGGAAAAAAAATAAATGGTAATACAAAAAAGAAAGCTAAAAACAAACAGAAAACTATTGTCAATACAGATGTTATTAATGATAGCTAACTTCTGTATGACATATAACAGTTTTAAGGCATCTTCACAGCCTCATCTAACTTGAGCCCCACACTGTGGGTTTTAGAAGAGGATGCCTTTCTATACGTGTATATTGGCTTCTCTGTAGACATTCATCAAGTGAGGTGTGGAGAAGAGACGTGAACCTAGGTTTCTCTTTAGATCTTTTATTGTGTCAACCTGGACTCAAACAATAAGACTTAAAAAAAAAATCTCTTAAATATAGGGGCTGAGATGGCCTCTGGAGATTTTGAGGGAAATGAAGACAAAGATAAAAAAGGTTAACATCTCTGCAAGTGCTTTGCAATTTACAAAACCCTTTAGAAACACACCCTCATATGGAATTCTGTAAAGGAACCACATCCCATTGCTTTAAAACGAGGAAACTGAGTCCCAGCAATGAAATAATGTGGCCATGACCTTGAAGTTCATGTACAGCTTAGTCCTGTGGCTTTAGGAATGGTGCTCTATTCAGCCACGTTCCTCTCAAAATAAGATCCATTGCCATGGATCAGCAAGGATGAAAGCAGTTTTAATAGATTTTGAAAAATGAGAAACTAAAACTGAAACAAAACTGCAGTTGTCTGAACTGGTCACCCTCCCTCCGTTTCCTCCAGCCTCACACTGACGCTGGCTTTTCTTTACCTTTTTTATTTGCTCTTCTGTGTTAAAAATGATCAGTCCGTCCCTGGCGACTTTTCTGTCACACTTCCAGACACACAAGAGTTTCTGATTCCAGGGTTTAATGTTTACATACATTCTCACATTGGGTTTTAGAATCCAGTTGGTTTTATCTCTATAATATCTTGAGACAAATTTATTAAGAAAGAAATGTACGTTTTCTAACATCTATAGCTGTGTGTGTTTCAAACTTAACATCAGAGCCAGTCGTAGTATGTGAGGTACACGTGTTTCTAAACATCTGGACACATTGTTACTCTGGACACACAACATCTTCATATTTGCAGACACATTTCATAAAATATGGACAGGACTATAATCAGCATGTGCTCAGTTGATTCAGTTATGTCCAAATCTTTGCAACCCCATGGACTGTAGCCTACCAGGCTCCTCTCTCCACAGGATTTCCCAGGCAAGAATACTGGAGTGGGTTACCATTTCCTCCTCTAGGGGATCTTCCTGGCCCAGAGATCGAACCTGTCTCCTGCATTGCAAGCAGATTTTTTTTTTTTTTTTTTTACCAACTGAGCCACCCCAAATAAGGAGTAAACACATTGAAATTATTTTTTCCCAAACAGAAATCTCTTTACTACTTATCTTACTATTGACATATATCTAATGATTATTAAGAAATCAAACACTACCAAAATGTATAAAAAATAAATTGAAAGCTCTTTATGACCCACTTCCATGAGAGGATTATTGATCATAGTTTGGCAAACATACTTTTAGCTTTTAGGTTTTCTGATGTGTACAAACATATGTATGCAACTATTATGTTGTTTGCAATAGAATTGGAATTAATATACACTAGCCTGTGATTTAATTTTTAAAATTAGCAAGATTACAGGAATACCTCTCACCTTTATTTATATATGTATGTATCCATACACTTTGCATTCCTTTATATTTATATTTATATCTCTGTTGATCCTTGGGTTGGGAAGATCCCCTGGAGTAGGAAATGGCAACCCACTCCAGTATTCTTGCCTGGAGAATTTTATGGACAGAGGAACCCATGGGCTATAGTCCATGGAGTTGCAAAGAGTGAGACACGACTGAGCGATTAACACTTTCACTTACTTTTCTTTCATATTCATATATGTGGGTTTTGCTCGTGGCTCAGTGGTAAAGAATCTGTTTGCCAACACAGGAGATATGAGTTTGATCCCTGGATCAAGAAGATCCCCTGGAGAAGGAAATGGCAACCCACTCTAATATTCTTGCCTGGGAAATCCCATAAACAGAGGAGTCTGGTGGTCTACAGTCAAGAGTAGTAGCAAAGAGTCAGACACAGCTGAGCAACTAAACAGCAACAACATCCATATATATATCTATATCTCTGTCATACCTTTTGGTATATATGAAAAGTGAAAGTGAAAGTTGCTCAGTTTTGTCCGACTCTTTGTGACCCCCATGGACTGTAGCATGCCAGGCTCTTCTGTCCATGGAACTCTCTAGGCCAGGATACTGGAGTGGGTAGTCATTCCCTTTCCAGGGGATTTTCCCAATCCAGGGATCAGACCCAGGTCTCCCACACTGCAGGTGAATTCTTTACCATTTGAGCCACCATGGATGCCCAAGAATACTGGAGTAGGTAGTCTATCCCTTCTTCAGTGGATCTTCCCAACCCAGGAATATAACCAGGGTCTCCTGCATTGCAGGTGGATTCTTTCACAGCTGAGCTCTCAGAAAACCACTTTAGTGTGTGTGTGTGTATATATATATATATATATATATATATATATATATATATATATATATATGTATAATATTACGTTGCCTAGATGTACTCCAACTTATTTAACTAATCCCACATTGACAGCTTGGATTTTCTTACTGTTTCACTACTAAAAATAATGATGCAATGAATATACCTTACACATACATTGAAACAATTACTTACTTCCTTAATGAAAAATTCCCATAATTAGAATTGCTGGGGCATTTCCAATTTTGACATACATTGCACAATTTTCCTCTTGAAAAGCTTTCTTTGTATACAACCTCTGTGAACAGAGTAGTTGAGTTCCCTTCCTTACACCCACCCCTGATGGTGCTGAGTATCATCAATCTTTGAAAGTTTTTGTTGCAGATTTTTCAGTTTAATGTGATTCTACTTAAGCTCTTACATGTTCCCCTTCAGAAGCTAATACAATATAAATGTAAAAAATTAATTCAGCTGTGGTGATAACTCTAAATATAATGTCAATTAGATCTATATAGAGAGAGCCCAAGGTGGTAAACGATGAATCTTACAAAGCTGTTAGAAATATGCTCAGATGAGAGGTTTCAAAAACTCTTTCACTTGGTTGAACAGTAGGAAAATCCAAAAGACTCCCACCAACATGCAATGTGTGGTGTTCAACTTGACTTTACACAGCAAACAGGAAGGCTCTATCAGAATAGCAAGTAGCACAAGAAAAGAAGACATATTCTACATTTCATGCGGTTATATTTCCTTCATCTGGTCCTAATCATGGCACAGGTGTACACCTCCTCATCAGTCTGTCTGTCTGTCCTTCCATTGTGGTACTACTTGCCCTACATCTACCCATCCTGTGTGCTCTGCGTTTATCGAATCAGCTCTCAGGGTGGCTGTCCGCACCAGACACTCTCATAATCTCGCGTCTTTCCACTCTGTAGCAGCTCTGCGTGGTGCATGCCTGTGTCTGCCTTCATCCTGCAAACAAGGTCTGACCTCAGGGAGGCCAGGTGACCATCACGGCCCCAGGGCCCACATCCTGTTATCTTCATATAACAGCCAAACCGAAGATGCTTATCTCTCCACCCTCACCTATCAATCCCAGCGAAAGAAGTGGCAAGCCCTGCTTGGGACATGCCTCCTTCCTAGCATAATTTTCTATGGACAAAGGATGGGGCATTTTCATAAGCTAACCTGGGTTCTGTGCCCAGCCCTGGTCTGAGAAGGACATGGACTGATTGATATGATTAACAGGAAAAAAAAAAGAGGTTGGTTATCAGATTAAACAAAACTAGAGCTACCAGTTTTTTCTCTGAGAGGGAGGTGGTGATAAAATCGTGGATGCCTCCAACTCCCATGTGTGGTACAGGGGCAGGACTAAAGGAGAACTCGGAAAGGCATGTAGCATATGCAGAAAGATAAGAGAAGAATCAGAGGCAGAAGAAAACATCATGTGTGTTTGGAAAATAATGAGTCATTTTGTCAGGCTGGAAGATGTGACTTGTGATGGAACATGGTGGACTCAGAAAGAGAAAGTCAGACTAGACTTCTATTGAATAGAAGAAGAAATTGTAGCTCTTAGAATTTACACTATTAGCACAGCTTCTCTAGTCTTTAAAACATTTCTAGGATCTGAATCAATAGTTTTTTGAATCCAACAAAAATGAGAGTCTAAGTAACTTGTTCAAGTGCAAAACTTAAAGGACAATTAAAGGACAAGTTCTAGCTTCAAAGGAGAAGGAAATGGTGACCCACTCCAGTATTCTTGCTTGGAAAGTCCCATGGATAGAAGAGCCTGGTGGGCTACAATCCATGGGGTCGCAGAGAGTCAGACACCACTGAGTGAATTTCATTCACTTCTTGGCTTCAAAGTCAGGTCTACGTGATTCCCAGACCTAGCCTCTTTTCTCAGGGCTAGAATGCCTTTCATGTTGCAACACAAGCTGATTTCTGTGAATCATTTCCCATTAAAGATATTTTGAGTAATGATATTAATCAAAAAGAAATGAGAATATTCTTTTTTTCTTTTTACCATTGGCTAACATACTTCATTTTTAGATACTAGAATTATAACATTCATTTTATAGAAAAAAATTAAGTGTAATAATCAAGAAATGGCACTTACTGGGAATAGCTGAAATAATAACAAATATCCTTAATCATGGAAGATTGAATCCCTAGCTTTAAATATTAAAAAACCTGGTTTAATACCTAACATTTATTTAATGGCATTATGTCTTCGATAGTATATGATTTGCAGGTATTATACAGCTAATCCTTAACAGGAGACTTTAAGCTGGTATCACTTCCTCCAATTAACTGGTGAACAAATATTAGGCTCACAGAGTTTGAGTAATTTGCCTGCAATCATAAGTTCAGTTCAATTCAGTCACTGTCATGTCTCACTCTTTGTGACCCCATGAACTGCAGCATGCCAGGCCTCCCTGTCCATCACCAACTCCCAGAGTTTACACAAACTCATGTCCATTGAGTCAGTGTTATCACCCAACCATCTCATCCTCTGTCATCCCCTTCTCCTCCTGCCTTCAATCTTTCCCAGCATCAGGGTCTTTTCCAATGAGTCAACTCTTCACATGAGGTGGCCAAAGTATTGGAGTTCCAGCTTCAACATCAGTCCTTCCAATGAACACCCAGGACTGATCTCCTTTAGGATGGACTGATTGGATGTCCTTGCAGTCATAAAGCTGGTGGTAAATGGCAAAATAAATATTAAGACAGAATTCTGAATTTTCTCTCTGTGTGGAGGGGAGGGAGCTGGTTGTGGTATCTGGCAGTCCAGCTCCCTTGAAGTTCCCTGATTCCCCCTATCATACACGCAATTCCTCTGTATTCATTTAATAAAAAGTCCAGGACAAAAGTCACAGGAAAGGCTTATTGTTGCCAGAGGCAGGAGCAGTCTATTGAGGCTTATGTAGGTATAAATCAGGATGATTGAGTTGCTGTTGTTTTCTTTGACCAGAAAATTGTTACTATATGATCATGACATTGGTTGGTATTGAAATAACCACAGTGGAAAGTAAAAATGTTTTTGCTGTTTAGTTGCTAATTTTTGTTCTACTCTTTTGTGACCCCATGGACTGTAGCCCACCAGGCTCCTCCATCCATGGGATTTCCCAGGCAAGAATACTGCAGTGGGTTGGCATTTCCTTATCGAGGGAAGCTTCCCAATCCAATGCATCTCCTGCCTTGGTAAGTAGATTCTTTACCACTGTGCCAACAGGGAAGTCCATGGAAGGTAGAATAGACCAGCTTAAAAGAAAATTGCATAGCAGGTAAAGGAGACAGATTTAAGTAGAGCAGATGATGTGTATGTGTGTGTGTATAAACACTTTCTGTTCTCAGATTGCCTTGTTGGAGACAAAAAGATTGACAACATGGAAGGGAAAAAAATCCCCTTTGCAATAGAAATTGTTTACTTCTCTTTCTAATTCTCCCATCCCCTGTTTATTTCCTTCCTTCACCCCTGTTGAAATGATTTTATTTTCCAAACTAACATCTTTGGGTACTCTTGCGAATAATCGGGCTTCTCTAGGAGAGTGGGAGCTTGTCTGAACTCTTACAGTTTCATAGTTGAGGAGGATAGAATTTTTCTTCTCATCTATCATTTATGGTTTGCTGCTGTGAGTTCACAAGGCCAGGAGCTTGCAAAAAGTGGAAGATAATAATGTAGAAATAAGCAGAAAATGAACGCTAGTGTTCTGAAAAAGGATTCCCATGCCCTTCTGGCCGTGGGCATGGGCATAGTCATTTTTCTAGCAGAAAATGAATTAATAATTTTGCTTTGAAAATTCTGTGTTACCTAGTGAGGGGGCTGAGCATGTGGCAGCCAACATATTTGCTTTTCTGAGCCATGGGAGACCTTAACATTGGCAAAGAGAAGAAAATCATCTAAAGAATGTTACTGGTTGGAAAATGTCAAAGACCTTGGCATGGCAGATCTGATTCATGAAACCAATCATACTCACTCTCTTCTCTCCAGAATTGGTTTCAAAGCAAATGAGGGGGCAGTAAAGACTATGTGTGAAAAATGACACATTGTTATATGCATAGAGTAGGTTAATTGCACAAGATAATTGTTAACCCTTTGAGAGAGCTGCGGGGCTTACCAGTTCGGTGTCCATGTCCCTTGCGCCCTGAGCATCTGGAGTGGGACCCCTCCCCCTTCCAAACTAAGAGTCTGGTTACCCTGATGTAGTACATCAATGGCCAACAGGATCTGTACTCTAGACCTGGACTCCACTGGCCTTGCCTCCTGTTTGCCTTTACCTTTAATCTGACTGTCCTTGACTTTTTAGATTTATCTCATTTGAATTTGATGGCTTAGATTCCAGACTGAACCACTTAGTTCTCAACTTGCTCTATGCTCAGACTAGGGTCTAATTCTGAAAGTGGTAGCAGAATTTATGTTCACTTTTAGTTGAAAGTAAACATAGCTTAATGTGGTGAAAACAAAAGTAGTGAAATAGGCATGTGTCTGATTAATTTGCTTTTTGGTTTGCTATTTCTTTTAAAAATATTTATTTATTAAAATACAGTCAATTTATAATGTATTAGTTTCAGGTGTACAGTTCAGTGATTCTTATATATAGATATACATATGTATATATGTGTGTGTGTATATATGTATATATATATTCTCTTTCAGTTTTGCTTTCTTTTTAGGTTATGACAAAATATTGAGTATAGTTCCCTGTACTATACTATAAGTACTTGTTGGTTATCTATTTTATGTATAATAGCATGTGTGTGTTAATTCCCAACTCCTAATATATTCCTCTTCTTCTTTGTAACCATTAGTTTGTTTTCCATGTCTGTGGGACTATTTCTGTTCTGTAAATAAGTCCATTTGTTCTTTTTTTAGGATTCAATAAGCAATATCATATGATATTTGTCTTTATCTGACTTATTTAGCATGGTGTTATTTCATTCTTTTTTATGGCTGAGTAGTATTCCACTGTATATGCATATATATGTGTGTGTGTGTATGGTATCTTCTTTAAATTAAAATTCATTTTTGTAAAATAACTTAGAAAATGGACAGATTACTTTAAGATAGATTTTTAAAATTCAATGCAGAGTGCCAAGAAGTTATCAGGATTTGAAGCTGTGCTTCTCAGCATCTACTTTTGAAGATTTTTCAATTCGATGAAAAGTAGAAATGTCATGCAATTTTTAGAAAAGTGAGGGCTAGCATAGTTGTCTGGAGGCAAATTAGAAATAAAAAAGAAAAAGTGAAAAGTAAGAATAAGTTCTACAATAATAAAAAATCTATGGAATTAATGACAAGGTAAAACACTTTCAAGAAATGGATTGAAATGCTAAAAGATTAATAAAAAATTTAGATACTAGCCCTTTGTGTACAAAAATCATTATATGAAGAAGATTTTGCCGTAGAGAACATCATTTTGGTTACTTTATTTTTGACAAAGTTACTCTAATTGTCATCAACTCTCAGAAAAACATGTTTGTCTTATCAGAGAATTCAATCCAATAATAATCACAAACAGTACTGTCACCATCCAGTGGGATATTAGACCAGTGTAGACCCTAGTATTATAAAGATCCTGGGAGACCACAGAACTAGTTCCCAGAGAAAGTTTCATAGTTACTCAGAGCTCTGTTCCTTTTCTGCAAAGTGGGAAAAATTACATGAGATGACATATTTGAAAATTATTTGTAATGTAAAGCTTCTGACAAATGTAAAGGAATATTGCAATATATTATTATTATTATTTTAAGTCCAGGAAGCATATTATATCATATGCTAACAGAATCATAGCTTTGCATATAGTCCTGAAAATAATCTTGGTAGGATTTCTAAACTCTAAAGTCTAGAATCTTGTTATAGTTAGTTATGTGTTCACGGGCACTAGTTCAGTAGAGACCTTTTGTGTATCTTTGGCTAAAACATTTGATTAACTGGACTCTTCAACACATTTTTGATTCATTCATTGATTCATCCATTTATTGGTTTGTTTTACATTTAGTAACTGCCTATATGGGCCAGATACTGGGGTAGGTGTTGGGGATTTAGGGATAAACTAAATGATCTATGTCCTTAAGGAGCTCACATTTATTAGGGTGACATGAAGAAACAGTGAGCTCTGATGCACTGCAGCAGTGCTGTGTCAATAGCCAGCCTCCTGGATGAAAGCAGTAGTGTTTAACTCAGCTGTGAAGATCAGAGAAAGACTTTTGGAGGAGATGGCAACTAGACCTCTGAACTAGCTCTCCAAGAATAATAAAGCACTAGCTCGGGAAAGAAGGGGTTGAGGAGAGGAACATGTGGTTTTCCTAACAAGCAAGGTATTGAGTTTAGTCTCTAGTTAGTTGAACTGAATTGAGTCAGCTTTAAGGTAAATGTATTTTTTTTAGTGGTTACAAGGTGGGGAAGCATAGAAAAGAGCTCTTCAGGTAATCAATTCTCTTTCATGCTGCCCAGTTAATAACTGCATATTCATTCTCAGAGCAACTCATAAATGTATTACCACTTCAGACCCAGTGCTCCAAAATGCATAAGTGAAAACTGATCAGTGCTTCATTCCTTACTGTGAATATTTTAAGTTACAACATTAATGTACTTCTTTCTCTTTTATTAGGGCCAAAATGAGCATTGAAAATAATGGGTTTGCTTTATTGATTTCAGAGAAATGACAGAGATGTAGAAATAGTGAGCTGAAAAAAACCAACCAAATAAACTCTTGCCTCCTGTAGAATGCTGTATTTTAACCTGAAATAGTTCATGGCATCCTGATGTTATGTTTGCTTATATTAAACAGAGAAAAAATACATGACAGTTCTTATTGGACTGGAATCGTGTTGAAACTGGCTCTTGAAGTGTGTTTGGAAAATATCATTGATGAAAAAGCATCACATAGGGCTACAGCAGCATTAGGAAGAACACTGGAGTTGAAACAATGGTACTAAGACTTCCAAGGTTGCGAAAATGAAGGCAAAAGGGAGGGAATCAGGGCAAATATTTACTGAGTACTTATGATGTCTCTGCAGCTTCACGGGGGAGCTGTTATCTACATTTCACAGATGAGAAACCCAAGGCTCAAAGATGTGGGAGAACTTGCACTGGGTCACAGAGTTTGCAATGATCAGGACTGGAATCCACTCTCAGATTTGCCAGACTCCTGGTCCCAGGCAGTTTTTGTTATACCATTTTGCTGTATTAAAAGGAGACAGAGAGTGAAGTAAGCCAGAAGCAAAAACAACAATACAGTATATTAACACATATATATGGAATTTAGAAAGACGGTAACGAGAACCCATCATGCGAGACAGCAAAAGGAACACAGATGTATAGAATAGACTCGTGGACTATGTGGATGAGGGTAAGTGTGGGATGATATGGGAAAATGGCATTGAAACATGTTAATTACCATATGTCTAATCAATCGCCAGCCCAGGATTGATGCTCGGGGCTGGTGCATCGAGATTTCCCGGGGGGGAGGGAGGAGGGAG
>ML660778.1:6970299-7023490 GCA_007570785.1 Antilocapra americana | reverse complement strand
ATGTAAACCCATGGTGATATCATGGCATTGTATGGCAAAAACAATAAAAGGGGAAAAAAAATAAAAGGAGACAGAGGAGAATAAAAACAAGTATTTTGAGAAGGAAAGGAGAATAGGCATTTTTACTAAAGAACCATGATCATTTGGGTTAAATGCTAGGCATGTGCATGTGCTTAGTTGTGTTTGACTCTTTGCAGCCCCATGGACTGTAGCCTTCTAGGCTTCTCTGTGCATGGGATTTTCCCAACAAGAATATTGGAGTGGGTTGCCATTTCCTCCTCCAACTGAATGCTGTAGCATGCAATTGAACAGTATTTCTTAAATAAAGAACATTATTTAAACCTAAAATCTCTAATTTGTGAAACAGAAATAGGAATACCTGTCTCACGGAATGATTGTGAGGATAAAATTTTTGAAAAATGTGAAAAAGAACTTTTCAACTATAAAGGTCATTAACATCCTAGTTGTTATGAAGTTCATGTCGGTGCTGGGAATAAAGCTTTGTCTTTATCTAATGAGAATTTGAGACTGCAGATTCTATTCCAAGTTAGGAATTAAACTTAGTTTAGGGATTCCTATAATATACAATGTTTTATGTAATTATTAAAATTTCTACTGGTCTATTAGGCCCACAGTGCCCTTTAATTATCTTAGCTTTAGGGGAAAAAAGAGATACATTAAGAAATGAAAGCTTCTAACAGCTTGTTGTAGCATTATTTGTTCACAACTACTAGCAAATGTATTTCGCTGAATGCTTCAAATCCAGTTTTTAAAGACTGAGCTGTAGTTAGTAATCATTTCATAAATATTAATGGGGAACATGCAAGTGGAAAGTTAAATTAAAATGCTACCAAATGGCTAGCATGGAGCAGAAAATGAGCAGAAGTTTTAATCAGTGGAATACATGGTTGTATAACTTTTATCCTCCCATTAGAGTACAAAACAGAAGTTGATTTTTCTTCCACTTACAATCACTTCATGTTGAAGAGAAAATGCAAACCAACTCAATTAGTGAAAGATTCTAGAAACAGCTATTCTTTAAGGTAAGTCTGCTTTCTCTGATCTTGACTGACTGCAAATGGCTGGACACACAGAGTTCATGACTAACTGTAGTCTTCTCATTGGGTTGCTTGGCAAGACTCCACAAGATTTTGGGAAAGGGACCAATAAGCAATATTTTACATTCATCCACCTGCAATGCAAGAGACCCCAGTTAGATTCCTGTGTCAGGAAGATCTGCTGGAGAAAGGATCAGCTACCCACTCTGGTATTCTTGGGCTTCCCTTGTGGCTCAGCTGGTAAAGAATCCACTTGCAATGTGGGAGACCTGGGCTTGATTCCTGGGTTGGGAAGATCCCCTGGAGATGGGAACGGCTACCCACTCTAGTATTCTAGCCTGGAAAATTCCATGGACGTTATAGTCCATAGGGTTGCAAAGAGTCGGACACAACTGAGTGACTTTCACTTTCGTTTACACTCTTTCACCATCAGTTTATCATTTTTAACTTTTGGAGCTATTATGAATCTATATTTTAACTAGCCTGTTGAAAATATGATTGATTTAGAGATCTCAAACTGGAAGAAAGGAAGTGTAGAGAGTTCAGATTAACTGAGTGTCGCTAAAGCATCTAATTTTAGATTATTTTTAGTATCAGCATTAGATATCCTTATCTCATATCATATTCATTCATCTATCCATCCATCCACCCATCTAGCAAATGTTCATTGAGTATGTACTGTGGATCAGGTACTTGTGTTAGGTACTGGAAATGAACAGTTGAGTAAGATATAGTCATGCAGGTTCTTCTCCTAGAGTCTAATACTGCAGGAATACCATAGCTTTGTTATGTGATTGAAGGAATTATTGAAAGTAAAGCACTTAGAGCAGTTCTTGACACTCACTATTGACATATGATAAACACTATATGATGATGGGGGTAGGGCAATAGTAGGGGATATTTGTCCAAAGATGGACAAATTGGAAGAATCTGAAAATGACAAACACTATATGTCGTGAGTATTTTTCTAATGAGAGAAGAGTAATTGAAGAACAGAAAGCAGGTGAATAAGGTGATCATCCATGAGTTCCATAAAGACCACCATGACTGCTGTTTGGAGGATGGATTTAAGATGGAAGGGGCCAGAGGGCTCAATGCCAGTTGTAAGGCAATTTCATTAGATGAGCAGAAAGAAGACAATAGGCTGAATAAAGGGAGCTACGTGCAGCATGGAAGATGGAGGGAATATTTGAGATTTTTAGCAAGGGGAAATTGATGCTATTGGTAATTCACTGGCAACAAAAGGCGGTGGGGGTGAATTGTAGAGTGTTAGAGGATGCCCTGGTTTCTAGCATAGGTGGCTGGTAGATGGTTGAGACTTTAATGAGAAAAGTGAAAGTAAAAAAGGAACACTTTTGGTGGAGAGGTTTTGAGTTCACAGCTTTCCAAAGAGCTATATCACTAAACAGAGAATGAACTTAGCTGTGTTCAAACTCTGCCAGATCAACAATTTGATTCTTGGATAAAGCACAGTACCATTCTGGACTTCCATTTCCAAACTCATAAAATGAGGCAAATACCATCTCAATCCAAAGGACTGTTGAGAAAGTGAATAAAGATAATGCATATGGAAGCCCCATACTTGGGATGACAGGACTTAGTATGTAAAACTAACGAGTGGTTTGTTCAGCCTCGGAAACTCGCCTGAGAGGAGTTCATATACTTGTTCATTCATGTTCTCCCTTATTCATTTATTTAGTTATTTATTCATTTGGCAAGAATTTATTGAGGACTTTCTGTGTGCAGGTAATGTGTCAGGTGCTTTGACAAGGAGGGGTTACTTTGGCAAACAAGGATATTTTTGGAGTTCCAACTGTGTCTCTGGGCTAAAACCACTGTCAGTTTATTTTGGTTATGTCTGTATTCTTGCTCAGTAGCATAAGAATGCAACAGAGGTGTCCTTTAGGGTTTCAAAAGATCCAACATCTACCCTTAATGTTATTTTCATGACAACAAGATAGCACGCTGGATGGTTGCCGGTGAGTCAATTTTTTTTCCATTTTGAATTAAATTAATTGGTGGATAAAGTGTTATTAACAACAACAATAAAAATAATAGCTAAAATCTATCAAATGGTTTCTAATAAATTGTATTTCACTGTCTCAATTCTTTGAGGTGGGTTTTTTCCTCCCTAGTTTACAGCTGAGGAAATTAGGACCAAGAGGTACTTTGTGTTCTTCCAACAAGATCAAGCATTTTCCTTGAAAAAATAATGTGAATAATTTTCAGTACAATGAAAATCCAGTCATTTGGTCAAGCCTTTGCCCCCAAACAACCGACCAACATAGCAATGCAAAGCAACTACGCTCCAATAAAAACTGGAAAATAAATCAGGATGAAAGAGAGTGAAAAAGCCTATTTATAGGATGAGATACACAAAGGGAAATAATATCTGCATTATGGGGGTACTAGAAGGGAAAGATGGAAGGAAAGAAACAGAAAAGTTGTTTAAAGTAATAATCTCCCAGCGGTAGGGGGGATATAGCCAGCCAGATATATGAAGTTTAAAGGTCCCCAAACAGAGATCTCTGAGACACGTTACGATGAGGATAATCAATCTCTCAAAAGACAAAGAAAGAATTGTGAAAGCAGCAAGAGAAAAAGGACTCATCACAAACAAGGTAATCCTGGTAAGGTTATCAGCAGATTTTTCACCAGAAACCCTGTAGACCAGAAGAGAGTGTGATTTATATTTAAAGAGCTAAAAACCAACCAACCAAACACAGAAAAGCAAACTGCCAACCAAGAATGCTTTCCTCAGAGCCCTTTAAAATTCTTATTTTATGCGTGCCATTTGTTTTCTAGCAGAGCACTTTGTCAAGTGTTTTGGACTCTCTGAAAGTTTGTTCATCACTTTCCAAGAGTGGAGTGATGAGAACTCTATTGGGTCATGATATTCAATGACAAAAACTTACTTGATTTTCAAGAACCTGATGTATTTACACCTGCAAAATCAAAAGAAAATCATCAACAGCCTCCCCTGGTGAGACAGAATAGATTGGTAATCACAGAAACCATGTCTAACCCTCTTACCAAGGCCAAAAGTTTGGAAAAGCATGGTCGTTGTGTCCTGAAAAAGGAATCAGGAAGGCAAAGCCCTGGAATTCAGCTGCCATAGTCAGTGGGTAGGGCTTCCCAGGTGGTGCTAGTGGTAAAGAACCTGCCTGTCAATGCAGGAGACATAAGAGATGTGGATTCCATCCCTGGGTCAGGAGGATCCCCTTGAGGAAGAGCATGGCAAACCCACTCTAGTATTCTTGCCTGGAGAATCCCATGGGCAGAGGAGCCTGGAGAGCTACAGTCCATAGGGTCTCAAAGAGTTGGTCACTACTGAAGCGACTTAGCACACATGCCCTGAGTGTGTCACCCTGCACCCCCTTTGCCCCCGCCTCACCCCCACCCCAGATTCTGTGAGACCTCTCTCTGGTCCTGATAATAAATCCAGAATCTTGCTTACATTAGTGTCATTAGGTTTCTATCTCCTGCAATGGAGACAGTCTTTGACTAATACATACTCTTAGTCATTGTTCTTTTACTGTAAATATTATTAAAATTTCCAAAACAAAGTGTTTTGAAATGTATTGAGTTAACAGGTACAGATGCTCACAACTCTTCAAGTGATCACCAAGCTCCTGCCATGATAGAGCATCGGGCACCCAAAAGTGTGAGGCATGATGCTGCTCTCAACCTGTCATGAAAATAAATATCAGTAATAGCAATGTTTGTTAGTTGCTTCTTACTTTATTATTATTATTTTTTAGTGTTTTTGGCTGTGATGGAGGCATTCCTTTATAGTGTCATAATAACAACCCTCTGGGGTAGATTTTATTAACCAATTTTGTTAGGGGAAGCACACTGACTGGAACCGCCCACCCTGGCCAGGCACTGTAGTAGCCATTTGCATGAGTTGTTTTGCGACAGGAGGTCGCAAGGAACTAATAAGGAATCACCAGCCGGAAGAGTTCGGGAAAGGTCTAAAGGAGACACCACATGTTTAACCACCTCCCAGAATCCTTCTCTCTGGCATCCATCTTGGCTGAACAAGGCATGTACCACCAGGAAGGACTCTGAGTCAGAATGATTGGTTAATGACAACCTGGAAACTAATCCCATCACTATAAAACCTGAGACTGGGAGCCATGCGCCAGAGCAGTTCTTCTGGGTTCCCTTATCCTACTGCTCTCCGCCTGGGTGCCCTTTCCCAATAAAATCTCTTGTTTTGTCAGCATTTGTGTCTCCTTGGACAATTCATTTCTGAGTGTTAGGCAAGAGCCCAGTTTCAGGCCCTGGAAGGGGTCCTCCTTCCTGCAACAATTTTACAGATGAGAAAACTTTGGTTTTAATGAATTTAGACAACATATATTATAGTAAGTGTCACAGCTAGTAGGGTAGGAGGTAGGGGATGAGTCTGTCTGATTCTGCTTCCTCTGTTTGTGTCTATTAATTCCAACTTGGAAAAGAGTCAGTAAGACTGGAATGGAAAACTGTGTCTCAGATGGCTTGCCACATGAAACCAGCCCAAGAGACCTAACCTAACTTTCTTTTCTTCATTTCCTCAACTGACAACACCCTCAGAATCAGCTCTTCCTACCCTCCAGCTCTGTGAATCATCTTCCTTAAAGTCAAAGAGTCTTCAGAGGCTGTGCATCTGTACACTGAATTTTAACACTCCAATGACTGGTGGCTGGACATCGTCTTCTATGCCAGATACAAGCCCTTGGTGTGTGATGAATGCCTGAAAGCTATAATTCAGTCTGAAAACCCACCACTTCCTCATATCAGGAAGGAGATCCTTGGTTCAAACTGCATTTAGGGCTAATGAATGAAATGTGTTATTAAAGATAATTCTTCCCAAAGCAGTGGTAATTATCTCAGCATTAACATTCCTAATTTAATTCAGCCCTGATTAATATTTTTTCAGAAGAAGGAAATTGAAAGTGTGAACACAAGATGGGAGGAAAAGGTTCTAAGGAATGTGGTTATCCATTGGAAAAACACTTTCTATAGCTTATACATGTTGTTGTTTAGTTGCTAGGTTGTATTCAACTCTCTGTGACCTCATGGACCATAACCTGCCAGGCTTCCTTGTCCATGGGATTTTCCAGGCAAGAATACTGGAGTTGGTTGTCATTTCTTTCTCCAAAAGGATCTTTTCAATGCAGGAATTGAACTCACAACTCCTGCATTGGCAGGCAGATTCTTTGTGACCGAGCCACCAGGAAAGCTCAAATAGTTTATATATAGGTCTGACTTATGCACACTTCCTATTGCAAGCTGGCTGATACCTGGAGAACGGCTCCATCTTCCATAGTTTCAATTCTAATACTCTGTCAAGAGGGGGATTTAAAGGATGGTAATGCTGATTTTAATATCATGTGACTTTCCCCCTTGGCTCTCTGTGCTATGCTTATTGTTACCAGGTACATTGTTTCTTCCCTCTGCCGTTTGAAATTATCTGGTTACCTGTCTTTCCCCCTTACTTGTCAGAGCCCCTCAAGGACAGGGATGATGATGTAAGTACCTTTATATTCTTGCATTGTTTGTTGTTCAGTCACTAAGTCAAGTCCGACTCATTGCAACCCCATGGACAGCAGCACATCAGGCTTCCCTGTCCTTCACTCTCAGAGTTTGCTCAAATTCATCTTCATTGAGTTGGTGATGATATCTAACCACCTCATCCTCTGCCACCCTCTTCTCTCTTATATCCTCTGCATACAGCATAATGCTTGGCAGAGTAGACACCCAATACTTGTTTGACAAAATGACTAAAGGGTTGATCAATTTGAAGAGCATCAATTTTCATTTACCAGCATCCCTATCTTAATTCTTTATGCTCCAAAATAATTCATTCATTTCCTGGCCTGAAAGCAAAATGCTTTAGCAAAGCACTTGGGGTTGGGTGGAACGGAGATTAACAGGAAAAAAAAAAAAGATGAACTGACTGAGAATAATAAAATGCAAACTTATATCTCCTGAATTTCAGGATGAAAGGTGGGGTTTCAGATCCCATTTCCCATGTGAAATTCTTGGCTTGCTTTTTCTAACAGTCAAGCTAAAAAAGGGAACTTTTCACAAAAGAGGTATTTTTCTTCTTGGCCTGGAAAATCAATTTCGATGTTAATCTCGCTCCTTGGAATGTCTGCCCCCCCACCCTTTCCACCTAGCAAAATACTCTTCATCTTTCACAGCGTGGCTCAAATGTCCTCTCTTCAAATAATAATAATAATCATAGCGAATATCTGATGAGTATTTATTCTGGGACGGGCTGTGCTGAGAGTTGTGCAGAAATTATGTCACTTACTGTTCACAAATTTCCATCCAATCAGGACTATTATTTATCACAAATGTACAGATGAGGACACTAAAGCCTATAGAGGTGATGTAATTGCCTGAGTTCAAACATTAAGTGGTTCATAGATTTGAAGAAAGGAGGGTTGACGCAGCTGAGCTTTAACTGAGAGGACTTGCTGACCTCCTCTGAGGGCTCCTGTGATAGTCTCCAGACAGAGCCAGGCCTTTTCTTTATGAAGACTCTGCATGCTGCCCTGGCCAGTTCTCAGGGGACCACCATAGCCTCTTAACTCTTCCCCATAGCTCCACGCTCCGCACTTGCAATTACACTTACGTGAAAATGCCACGTCAGTCAGTCTTCTAAAAACAATCTTTACTTTTGCCACCCATTTGCACTTTGAATCCCCCAGTCTTTAGCCACTGCCCCTGTAGCTTCTTCTGGTCCATTCTTCCTCGTCTCACTTGAGCCAGCAACTTACTCATGGTTTTTGCTTTCCTTGACATGGTTCTACATGTAGAAAGAAATACACTGTTTTGTGTTCCCCTCGTCTCACACAGCATCAAGTCTGGAACACATATAAATGTCAGCGTTGTGTTAAAAACAGTGTTAAGAGCTTTTTTATTTTTTATTAATTCTTTTGTTCTTGTTGTTCACTCAGGCATGTCTGACTATTTGTGACCCCATGGTGGGGGTGGCACACCAGGCTTCCCTGTCCTTCACTATCTCCCAGATCTTGCTCAAACTCTTGTCCATTGAGTCTGTGATGCCGGCCAACCATCTTGTCCTCTGTCGTCCCCTTCTCCTCCTGCCTTCAATCTTTCCCAGCATCAGGGTCTTTTCCAATGAGTCTTTGGAAGTTGTTATTCCAATAGAAAGTGCTTATGCATTCTACTGAGCTTCCTAGGTGGCTCAGTGGTAATGGATCTGCCTGCCAGTGATCCCTGGGTTGGGAAGATCCCCCAAAGAGGGAAATGGCAACCCACTCTAGTATTCTTGCTTGGAGAATCCCATGATCAGAGGAGCCTGGTGGGCTAGAGGCTCATGGTGTTGCCAGTGAGTTGGACATGACTGAGAGACTGAACAACAACACAGTATGCATTCCACCACGGCCCTGATATGACACAGTAGGGAATCAGAGCTCACAATAGCAGGTGAAGGTAGTTCCTCTGCCCAACTCTGCTGTTGCTAACAAATTATGCTTGTCAATCTAGAAAGATGTCACAGGTTAGTCTTCCTTTCCTTCAATCATGTTTCCTTCTTAAAAGAATCCCTTGACATATGATTACAGAATTGATATCTTTGAAGTTCTCAAAGTAAGCTCATGGGCATGGAAATCACATCCGACCAAAATACTCCTCAGAACATTGGACTGTGAGACTTGGAAAGATAGACCAAGAGGAGGAATCCTTTTGGTTTCTGGTTGGCTATTCCACTGAGAATGAATGTTAGTCATCCTTGAAATTAGTATAAATTCTCACCCTATTGAGAAGTAAGTAGATAAAGTGGTCCTGTTTTCCTCAATAAGGATCAACTTGAAAAGACCCTAATGCTGTGAAAGATTGAGGGCAGGAGGAGAAGGGGATGACAGAGGATGAGATGGTTGGATGGCATCAGTGACTCAATGGACATGGGTTTGGGTGGACTCCGGGACTTGGTGATGGACAGGGAAGCCTGGCGTGCTGCGGTTCATGGGGTCACAAAGATTTCAGACATGACTGAACAACTGAAGTGTGTCTTACAAGGTTGCTTGTGCATATATTTTCCCTCTATTTCAGATATACCATATGAGCTGACCTTCTTTTTTGTACGTACTATTGTCACAGAAGACAGTACAGAGGAACCATGAAATAATGGCCAAGAAAACTGATACTACTTGTCAGCTGTGTGACTTTGAGCAATACATAGAGACACACACGGTGCTCCCCCTCCCCTGTGTCTTTGCTCACCCCATCTCTTTGCCTTGCTATCACCTGGATAACTCCTCTGTTTAGAAGGCTCATCTCAGAGGGGTTTGCTGACACCTGAACCTGACTCTAAGCCCTTCTACCACTTCACACACAACCCAGCCTTGTCATGGTCTGTTTTAATGTCTGAATCTTTCACACATGTGGAACTACATAGTGAAAAGTTCTATCTTATGAGAGCATCTGATGTCTGGCACATCCTGAGCCCACAGTAGAGTTTCATAAATGGTTCCTGAAACATTAACCTAGTGGTGGACTCCCTCAGAAAAAAAATAATGGGAAGAAATTGGTGTTCTTGAGCTGGGGTGTGGGAGTGGTGACGCAGTTATGAAAATAACCTACTTGGCTTTTAATTCTGTACATTCCTTCTAGCAGCCCTTGAGAAACACAGGACTAGATTCTTTAAAAATAGTTTTAATTAGATAATTTTTTTATAAATTGAAGCATAGTTGGTTTACAATGTTGTGTTACATTCAGATATACTGCACAGTTATTCAGTTATATATATATATACACACACACATTTGTATGGAAAAGGATCTGGAAAAGAATATATACATAATATATACTATATATATTATATACACACATAATATATATATACATATTTTATTTATGTATTTTATATATAAATAAAATTTTATATATTTTATTTATATATTTAATACACACACATATGTATATATACATGTTTCTGTTTGTATTTTCTTTTTCAGATTCTTTTCCCATATAGCTTATTACAACATATCTAGTATAGTTCCCTTTGTATACAATGAGTCTTTGTTGGTTATCTGTTCTATATATAGTAGTGTGTATATGTTAATCCCAAACTCCCAATTTATTCCTCCTCAACCCTCTTCTATTTGGTAATTTTTACCTTGTTTTCTATGTCTGTGGTTCTATTTCTGTTTTGTAAGTTTATTTGTATCCTTCTTTTTTAGATTCCACATATAGGTGATGTCATATTTGTTTTTCTCAGGCCTAGATTCTTAATCCCACCCTGCTGCCCATGAAAGTCATATGGGGTAGGGGGAAGGGAGGAGATTCCTGAAGGATTTCACACATTTCTGAAAGCCTCATGGAATTGCTACACTGACTTATGAAGAATCTGTTCAAACTTAGTTTCATGTGTTTTTGTCTTTAGGTGAAATCATATTCTCTCAAGATGGTCTCACTTTCTCTTCCTGTTGATCAGATGTTCTGATATCAGTTTTCTCTTTGATTATTGTAGAATGATAATTAAAAATTAGTTATTATTGTATGTGTGCACTTTTTCAGGTAGGAACGTTATTTGAAAAGCAACAAAGAAGGAAGCAGTTCAGTGAGGAATCCTTTTGGGAGTTAAAAGTAGGTGATGTCTGCAGAAGAGGATGTCAGCTCTCTCGCCCCTTTTCTGGTGTTTCTGGAAGCTTGGTTTCTGCATTGGATAGGAATTCCACTGTGAAGGACCACAAACTGAATAGTTTAAACAACACACGCTTGTTGTCTCACAGTCTCAGAGGCTGACTGAATAGTTTAAACAACACACGCTTGTTGTCTCACAGTCTCAGAGGCTGGAGGTCTGAGATCAAGGAGTCAGCTGAGTTGGTTCTTCTGAAGGCTATGAGGGAAAATCTGTTCCAGGCTTTTCTCTTTGACTAGTAAGAGGTCTGTCTTCTGCCTGCATTTCTTCCCATCAGCTTCTCTCCATGAATGTCTGTCTGTAAACTTCCCTTTTATAAAATCACCATTTGGATTGGATTAGGACCCATCCTAATGACCTCACTTTAACCCGAATCCCTCTGTGGAGACCCTCTCTTCCAAATCAGGTCCCCTTCTGATGTACTCAGGTTTAGGATTTTAACATATGAATTTTGGAAGGGGCACAAATCAACCCACAATGCTTGAGGACCACCTAGATATGGGGTCTTGTGGTCTCACACATGGTGTTGGCACTTTCATTATTTATACATATCCCCCACCACCCAACTTCATTCCTTGTGAATTTACAGCAAGGCACATGGATAACATTTCCTGAATTCAACTTCCTTTTCTGCTGCTGCAAAGCTGTTATTCTCTTTGGTTTCTCCTTTCATCAACCTGGCTGCCAACCAATGTCTAAAAAAAAAATCCTCGTGCTGCAAGCTGAGTTCCTGCTTTGGGTCGATGTGGCTTTATTGATATTCCAGCATGGTTTGCTCCACAATTTATGCTCTGCAGTTTGCGAACCATAGACCCAAGGGGAAAAGAGATAGTGAAAGAGGGGATTTTTCGATCACTTTATATGCAGTAAGTGAATCTCAATTTCCTGCCATGTTATTTCAGAGTCCTTAAATATCCCTTTCTCTGCTTGGACGTTAGAAATGACAAAAGGTCTACAGTCTTTAGGATGAAATATGCATCCTGGAAGATCTGTAATCAGAGTGACCTCTTAATGTGAATGGACCCAGAGACATGTTCATCCTTCTGATTTAAGGTGAGGGGAGGATGCTTGTGTTGGGGTCCGAAATGACAGGAACAGTTGTCAGTCTATGAGAGACCTTATTATCCCTGGATCTTTAGGGTAGGAACCATACCATAACCTGTACCCTCATTTCCCACGGTGTAGGAACAAACAGAACCGCATCATTAGAGGAGAGAGGATGGCTATTTAGACCATTGATCTCTTCTCAGAATAGAACTTTCAAAACAAGGCAAAACATGGCAGGGGAGTGAGGGCTGCAGCCCCACATTTAAAAGAAGGGAAGGAACACAATGGCAGAGCAGGAAAATGCAGGAATGACTTCATACGAGAACCAACAGAGACCCCTGGCACTGCTTTTTTCATATGCATTGATTGCGTATAGGCTTTCCAGGTGGCACAGTGGTAAAGAATCTACCTGTCAATGCAAGAGACACAAGAGACACAGGTTCAATCTCTGAGTCAGGAAGATCCTCTGGAGGAGGAAATGGCAACCCGCTTCAGTACTCTTGCCTGGAAGATTCCATGGAATCTTCCAAGAGGAGCCTGGTCAGCTACAGTCCATGGGGTTGCCAAAGAGTTGGGCATGACTGAGCAAACACACACACACACACACACACACACACACACACACACGCACACACACGCTGATTGCATAATAAACTAAAAAGCCAGGCCATTATTTGTGTTGAATAAAATAACTTAAAACATCTATTTCTGGTTAAGTTTAGAAAGCATGATGCAGGGAGCTCAAATACGGTGCTCTGTGACAACTTAGAGAGGTAGGTTGGAGCGGGAGGTGGGAGGGAGGTTCAAGAGAGGGTGACATATGTATCCCTATGGCTGATTCATGTTGATATGTGGCAGAAACCAACACAATATTGTAAAGCAATTATCCTCCAATTAAAGATAAATTTAAACAAAGAAAGAAAGAAATAGAAAGCCTCATATGTGATTTACACAGAGAGAAAGACAATGAGGAAATGAGTCAGGTTGAGGAAGATGTAGCGAGAGGGTGAGAGATGGTGGAAGGTTCTACACTGTGGTCTCTGGGGACCCCAGGAACCAGTCCCTTTTGCTAGGCAAGCTCCCAAGTGGTTTGACTGAGTAAAAAGAGCTCAGGAGGAAGAAAATGTGAAGTCCTGAAGGGTTCTGTTCCATGAGCAACAGGCAGTTTCTTTCCAAGCCTGAAGCATACAGGAAGGAACAATGATCAACAACAATAACTACTCCTCATGGGCAGCTCTTCAGTGCTCTGTTTGCCTTTCTTGCTGTCCCCCAAAGTGGATGGGGTGACCTGTCGACAGGATGACGTACTCCTATTGTATAACCCCAGGTTTGGTGAGGTCCAGACTCAGTTTGCCTTGTCCGTGCTGAGCAGCTTACTAAAGTTCTCCGAGGCAGGACTAGAACGTAGGTTCTTTGCCACCTGCCCAGGGTCATGCTCGCTTCACATTACCTTTTGCTTCTCCTCCCTGCAGGATCACAGATTTTTCGTTCAGCTCTGCCCTTTGACTTCCCTGATATTGGGAAGTCTGTCTTATATTTGCAACTAAAATGTAAAGACCATATTCTTTAAGCCTGAGTCATTACTCAGCTGGGTTATTCCAAGGGCCATCCCTTCTCTTCCTGGCTTTTTCCCTTCCACAATTGTTGGCTGAGTTCTCACTGGTGTAAGTATGGTGAACTCCTAATGATGGTCCATGCCGTGAATTTCAATCTGGTCTGCTGGGTTCCACTTACGTCTGCCAAATCCCTTGACTAAAACTCATCAGTGGTTCCTCTGCCCTGAAACTGAAGCCTAAGTTTGTTGACGGGACAGGTCTATGGGCTCTTGATCCTCCAGCTGCTGAAGGGGGAGAGGGTGGGGAAAGAGCTGGGAGCTAAGACTGTAAGGCAAAAGCAAGCCACGGGGGACCACGTACATCTCATTAAAGAACATGGACTTGGGAGCAAATGGGAGTCTGCAAAGGAAAGAACTGAGTTGATTAGCTCTAAATATTGCGTTTGATTGCTCCAGCCTCAGACCTGTAACAGCTGTTAGAAACACTCAAGAGACCTATGGCATGGTTCTGATCTTCTAGAAATGTATAACCTTAGAGGTTATGAGATCTGCCATTGTTGCTTTTAATATTTATTTATTTAGAAGATATTTATTGAATGCTATGCTGTGCTCAGTTGGGTTTGACTCTTTGCGACCCCATAGATTGTGACCCACCAGGGTCCTCTGTCCATAGGATTCTCCAGGCAAGAATACCGGAATGGGTTGCTGTCTCCTCCTCCAGTGAATGCTATAGCTCTTGGTTATAATCATATGGCCATGGATTCTGAAATCAGACTACATGGATCCAAAATCTAAGTCAGTTACTTAGATAAGTGTGACCTTAGGTAAGTCATTTAAGGCCCCACTTTTTCATTTATGAAATGGGCCTTAGAATTATGCCCTAGCATTATGGTGAGAATTAAAAGTGACAATGTCCCAGAAGTGTGCAGGATAAGACCTGACTCATGTGAGCATCTGGGAGATGTTATTATATATTATTCTGTCATGGTGTGGGGTGATGGGGACGTGACAGAATGTGAGGCAGAAGTGTTTCACACCATTAAGGGGCAGACAAATAAGAAATGAGTGATTAAACAGTAATTACTATTGAAACTCACACTGTAGGAGAAACAAGCAGGATGCTGTGAGAGACAAAGAGTAGATTCTACTCTGGAAAGGTTGTCTGAGAAAGGGCTTGCAAGGATGACATTTAAACTTGGGCTGTGAGAAGAGTCTTGCATATCCTTCATTGGCAGGCTATAGTCCCTGGGGTCACAAAGAGTTGGACACAACTGAGCAACTGAGCACGATCAAAAGAGTCAGGGCTTCCCTGGTGGTGCAGTGGTAAAGAATCTGCCTGCCCATGCAGGAGGTGCAGGAGATGTGGGTTCGATCCCTGGGTGGGGAAGATCCCCTGGAGAAGGAAATGGCAACCCTCTCCAGGATTCTTGCCTGCAGAATCCCATGGACAGGGGAGCCTGGTAGGCTACAGTCCATGGGGTTGCAACAGAGTCAGACACGACTTAGTGACTAAACAGCAATGTGTAAGAGTCATCCAGTGGAAGAGCCAGAGAGAGTGATTCCCGGATGAGAGACAGATGAGCAGAAAGCCTTGGCAGCAATACAGAGCGTGGAGTGTTCTAGGAACTAGCAGCAGGCCGAGCGTGCCTGGAGCTTGGTGAGCAGAGGGGAGGGGTGGCAGGAGAGGAGGAAGCGACTGGCCATGCTGGGTGTCGCAGGATCCAGTCAGGAGTTTAGATGGTATTCCAAGTGTAAGGGACTAAGCAGTGAAGTGGCATGATGTGATTTTCATGGCTTTGCTTCCTATGTGCAAATGGTTGAGCTAATGTCTTCCAAGGCTCTCAGAATTAAGTAGTGGGTGTTCAGGTTCACAAAGGCAGAGAGGAAAAGCTGCAAGCGCTGGTAGAAAACTGGGGTGCACTTGCGGGGAATGAACATTTTCTTCATTTGGAGAAATGTTGCAGGCGAATAGGAACCTTCTGGTCTAAGGCACTTGACAAGGCATCCCCCACTTCTGAAGGGCAGACCCACGGCTGTGGTTGTTTGTGTTCGGCAGAGCGTGGAGGGATTCTAAGCGCACACACCAGGAGGGTGCCATCTGCTGGCTACTATGCCAGGCCCTGTGCTGGGCTCAAAACAGGAAGATAAATCAGACGCCCAGTTACCCCTGCTGCTGCTGGAGGCTAACCATTGCCGATTGGCACCATCTGTATGTCCAGAGTAGCTGAGGGAATTCCCGTTGGCACAGAGAAGGGAGAATCCTGCTCTCTGGGGGAGCATGGGAAGGTGTGAAAGTGTTAGTCGCTCAGTAGTGTCTGACTCTTTGCAAGCTCAAGGCCTATAACCCTTCAGGCTCCTCTGTCCATGGAGTTCCCCAGGCAAGAATACTGGAGTGGGTAGTCATCCCTGCTCCAGGGCATCTTCCCAATCCAGGGATTCAACCACGGTCTCCCACAATGCAGGCAGATTCTTTATGGTCTGAGCCACCAGGGAAGCCCATGAGGAGGGCTTGACTGACCTGTGTCATAAAGAGGCGTGGACTCTGAGAGTGTCATGTTGTTGCTGTTGTTCAGGTGCTAAATTGTGTCTGAATCTTTGCGACCCCGTGGACTACAGCACACCAGGCTTCCCTGTCCTTCACTATCTCTCAGAGTTTGCTCAAACTCATATCCACTGAGTCAGTGATACCCTCCAGTGAGTGTCATATGTTCCTCTTGAATGGAATATTTCAGTCTGAATTGGAGCGGCCAAAGGAAGGTCTTAGCTCAAAGGCCCTGAATTTTTATTTTTGGGAATTTTTGGCTTACAAATGAGAGTCATGAGAGAAGAGGACCATGAGAAGGTATAAAACATGAATATGACCAACAAATACTGCTTTCATACTCACTTAGGATACTTCTTCAGGCCTGGATTTATCAATGCCATTTATCCTGTGTGTCCATTAACCCAGCCTGCATTTACTGAGCTCTTGTATGTCAGGTATTGTGCTAGATTCTGGGCCTTCCATGTGAATCAGGCACCATCCACATCCTCAAAGACCTCACAGTTTCATGTAGAATCAGATGAAGAAATATGCCCTATTGGAGAGGAAGCTGGTGTGTTCTATGTGACCTTAAAAGTGGTACTAGTGGATGCAAGTTTTTAGCAGATGGATTTCAGTTCAATATTAAGAACAATTTTCCAACCACTGAGCATGTCTGGAGCAGGTTTTCTGCACCCCCCCCTACCCCCGGGTGCCTTTCCCACAAAAAAGCAAGCACAAGATGCATGTCACTTAATGGTGTAGCTAGACCTCGGGATGATGCTGTAGTGGTGTGGAAGCTGGGACCCTGAGCCTCCTCACTGGCTGCTACACAACAGAACGTTCACCTTCAAACCCAGCCATGCCTAGACCAAGCCTTGATTTAGGTAAGAAAGAGATTCCTTGAAGTTCAGAAGATGGGATTGAGCTTAAATGAGAGATGGGCAGTGGTCTTCTGCCTCACTGAGGGATGTGCTGGGCAACTTTGCCCCATCGGGAGCTTCACTTGTGGGTCCAGTGCACCCAATGGGGTGTGGCATCCTGGTAGGATCTGATAAAGCATAAACCCAGCTAGGAGCCACAGGAGTCATTAACATCACTGTAATGTGCACGAGAATAGGATGTGCATAGAACACAGATATGCCCCACTGAGGGGTCTGCATAAACCCTTTCGTAGTTCCCTAATGTACGAAGATACAAGATAGCTTGAAGATAGCTCCTGGGTCCTTGTCATCAATCTAAAGTTTTCTCATGATCAGGTCCTACTTTTCTGTCCCCCACTCTTGCTCACTCTCCACCCTTTGCCTTGTGTCCAAGCCCCACTTGCTCCCCTGACAAGGGAGTGCCTCTAGACCAGGCTGCCTATTTCCTTTCTCCTCCCAGGGAGCCTAGAACAGTGACTCACAAAATGGTGATCAAAAGTCTTGTCCTCCTGGAGATCGGAAACTATAAAGACAGAGCTCATTCTGTCATTTAGTCATGGGTGGGGCTGCGACCCGGTGTGCATTTCTCTGAAGTGGTCACTTTTGTTCAGGTTCACACTGTCTGTCCAAATCAGAAATGACCTAGATTTTTTTCCTAATAGACTCAGGACTGTTTAGTAGAGCCTGGCCTTTTCTCTAATGGGAAAAATAACCACTGCCACGCATTGCAGTTGTGCTGAGCACTGCTATGCCTTCCCATAACAGCCGTGCCACTTAGAAGCTTCTTGGGGAAAGGGTTTCTGGTATCCAAGACCTGAGAACAGGATCAGTGGAGGCTAGATTTCAGGAGGACCTGACTCTGGAGTGGACAGGTCCACAGTTTTCTATTTTTTCCCTGATTACATCCTAATTGATGTAAGATTTTGTTCTTTGTTACACAAACACTTTTAAGTTTAATTAAGTCTCATTTATTTTTGTTTTTATTTTCATTACTCTAGAAGGTGGGGTATAAAAAGGTCTTGTTGTGATTTATGTCAAAGAGTGTCCTGCCTATGTTTTCCTCTAAGAGTTTTATAGCGTCCGGCCTTACATTTAGGTCTTTAATCCACTTTGTGTTTATTTTTGTGTATGGTGATTAAGAGTGTTCTAATTTCATTTTCTTACATGTAGCTGTCCTGTTTTCCCAGTGATGAACTTACTTGCAAAGCAGAAATAGACATAGATGCACTGAACAAATGTATGGACAATGAGGTGGGTGGAGAAGGGGCAGGATGAATTGGGAGATTGTGGTTGACCTATATATGCTACTATGTGTAAAATAGATGGCTAATGAGAACTGACTCTATAGCACAGGGAACTCTACTCAGTGCTCTTTGGTGACCTAAATGAATAGGAAATCCAAAAAAGAGGGGATATATGTATACATAAGGCTGATTAGAGCAAGCTCTGGGAGTTGGTGATGGACAGGGAAGCCTGGCATGCTGCAGTCCATAGGATCACAAAGAGTTGGACACGACTGAGTGACTGAACTGAACCGAAGGCTGATTTAGTTTGCTGTATAGCAGAAACTCACACGGCCATGTAAAGCAACTGTACTTCAAGAAACGTTTTTAAAATAGAATATTTACTATAAAAAAAAGATTAAAAAAAAAGATTTTGTTCTTAAAAGACTGTGAAGAGAAGACAGAATTTCATGAAATCTCATGTTGAATGAACATAGAGACTTCTTCAGGGACCCTATCACTTGGTGACAAGCTGCAAACAGGATTTGGTTTAGGCTGTTAAGTAGCTGCATCTCGGGGTGATGTTTCTACTTCCTTACCTGAAAGGTGGATACAGAACATCTTGTGCACAGGTGGTTGGAGGGAGCCTCGCATGGTGCCTTGTGCAGGTGAGGGCCACAGGCAGTGCTGGGCGTGGGGCCGCCCTTCTCCTCCTTGCCCCCTTCCACTCCATTGAGCAGAATTCTGAAAGAAAGTGGATTGAAACTCTGAGTTTAGAGGGAGTTCTTCTGTAATGAAGGTGAAGGGAGGAGTCCTCATGATCATTTCAGTTCTTTTCAGCAAGTGAGAAGTCATCACAGGACCAATCACAGCTCATTTACGGGCATCACAATGTAAAAGGTGCTTTCCCTGTTCTCAATTGATTTACCCTTTGTGGCAACTCTGAGCAAAGCATGGGCTTCGTTGATATCTCAGTTGGTAAAGAATCTGCCTGCAGTGCAGGAGACCCTGGTTTGATTCCTGGGTTGGGAAGATCTGCTGGAGAAGAGATAGGCTACTCCAGTATGCTTGGGCTTCCCTTGTGGCTCAGCTGGTAAAGAATCCGTCTGCAATGGGGAGACCTGGGTTCAACCTCTGGCTTGGGAAGATCCCCTGGAGAAGGGAAAGGCTACCTACTCCAGTATTCTGGCCTAGAGAATTGCTTAGACTGTATAGTCCATGGGGTTGCAAAGAGTCGGACACACTGAGCGACTTGCACTTTCTTCACTTTCTGTGAGCAAAGCAGATGGTGGGGCGGTGGGGGGTGGGGGACGCTCCCGAGGATGGAATGAATGACTTTCTGAAAATGACAAGGGAGGCAGCACAGGCTCTGGAGGGACTCTTGGCAGCAGCCAGTTTGGGAATCAGGGAGTCCCTTGTCTGAGTCCTTGGTCCACTGATGTCTGTCTTGGTGTGGCTGGGAATCCAATCTTCTGTCCTCATCTGTAAAACTGCTGTACTGTGAGAAATGGAAAATGATGTCAACTCACTGCTTGCTCTGATGGGTTCCAGAGAAATGTAAGTTATTGATTAATTTAATCATGCATATAAAGCATCAGTACTCAGTACATAGCGGCACTCAATAAATGACGGCTGTTTTTACTTTAAGCTTTATTGAGCCCCTAGAATTTCAGGCACTTTGCTTCACCTGCAAGCTCTGCTCAGTAAAGCATCCTGCCCCCATTTATAGAAAAGAAAGAGGTTGTGATTTAGCATCACCCAGAGAACAAGTAACAGCAATGATTTGAACCAATGAAATGACTTCCTTCCTAGTCACAAGTTGCTCATTTGTGGTGGTGGTTTAGTCACTAAGTCATGTCCTACTCTTGCGACCCCATGGACTATAGCCCTCCAGCTTCCTCTGTCCATGGAATTTTCCAGGCAAGAATACTGGAGTGGGTTGCCATTTTCCTTCTCCATCCCGATACAGCATTGCAGGCAGATTTTTTACTGTCTAGGTTCTCTGAGGATGAGGAACCAATTAAAGTCAAGCACTTTAGGGTTTGTCTGAATGTTTTTCATTTGAATAATATGATTGCTTTGGCTCTTTGACCTTTACAAGTCTTATAGAAACAACCTCAGTAGGATGGGAACTAGCTGGTGGCTAGAAGTCTGACTCTTAAACACTACTTCTTAACCCTGACTGCATCTTATAAATATGAGAAAGCTTAAGGAAAAACACTGGTGACTGAACCTTATAGAAAATATTCACATACAATTGCTCAGGGTGAGACCTAACCATCATTTTTTTCCCCAAGCTCCCCATATGTCTATTATGTGCATCTAGCATTGAGAACTATGCCTGAAGACAAGTTAAGAATCAAACAGATACAAGGCCAAGTGGTGCTCTGGTGGAGAGGCTGTTTATAAGAAGTCCATAATCTCTTGTCCCTTAGCTAGAATTCAGTGATTGAATAATTGTCTGACCAGGATTGTGACATGCTCCCCCCCTGCAAATAGGTAAGACCCAGTCTCATGGTGTGGCATTCAAAGCCCTCCCTGAGTGGTTAGCCCCTTACTTCCAACCAGTCTTGTGACTCAATTGCATAGGATGATTCAATGCACCCAAACACAGTCTGCATTTTGTCACATCTGTACAATGCCTCCTTCCTAAGACTTCTGCCTGCCCAGCTTTGCATGGCAAGCCCTTATTCACTCTCTGAAACTCCAGGCAACTATTCCCTGCTCCTGGACCTTCTCAACCACCCTGGCCAGCAGTCAGCCCCTCTCTGTGTTCCCAGTAACTAGTTTATTCTTCCAGGAGAGAGATCAATTCTCTGTCCACCTTGCAGGCTATACACTCCTTGATTCTATATTCTCGGTCCCCTCCGTCCTGTGCCCATCCCAGACCAGGTGCTTAATAGACGTCTATCAAATGAATGAATAAATGCAAATGGTATGGCTCTAGTTTAGAACGGGGAACTGAGACTGAGTTAAATTTTCCTAATGTATTTTCCACACTTCAATCACATGTGTTCTGTGTCACTTCATCCTTGGGGGTATGAGGGGGAGGGGTTTTATCTCCTTTCACAGATGGAGAAACTGAACTTTCAAGAGGAAATGTCGTCCTTCAAGGACACCTTAATGACATTAGAAAAAGAAATAGGGGAAGTTTTGCTAGTTTTCTATCTCCTGCAGAGAAGATTCTGACCATAGGCGTGGTGAGTGTCTGGGGTGTAGGACTGCTACCATTAACCCAGGAGTTAATGAGCCCTGTTTAATTCTATTCACTCCCAGAGCTTCGGCTTCCACCCACATAATCTCACCTCTTGCATTCAAAATTCTCTCCCAGTTTTTGTTCACTTAAGTCAGCTGCCTCCTAAACATTTTCACTTGCATTTTTTAAATAGGTCTCCAGTGCTACAAATGGAACTCATCTTCCCCTTAGATTCCTCTCATTCCCTACCAAAAAATAAGGCAGAAACATCGAAGTCATTCTCTTCACTGTCCTTTTCCTCACCAGTCACATCTAATTGCTCACAAAGTCTTGCTGATATCACTTTGGAAATATCATTTCCCAGTTGTGGACCTGGTTTCTTCATCTGGTCTTTGAGAACCCTCCATTTGGGGCTACTTATTATATTTCCCAAAGAGAGACTCTCAAAACGTTAAAAAAAAATTGGTGCCTCTTCCCTGGATTCACAGATGATTTTGAAAATGATAACTACCTCTTCCATCTTCAGTTTTGATTCTGTTTTGAAGTCCTCTTCTTCTAATTAAAAATGGAATCGACAGCTCCTTCTGTTATTTGAGCCTGATGTGAAAAACTGACTCTTTGGAAAGGATCCTGATGCTAGGAAAGATTGAAGGTAGGAGGAGAAGGGGATGACAGAGGATGAAATGGTTGGATGGCATCACCAACTTTATGGACATGAGTTTGAGCAAGCTCTGTGAGTTGGTGATGGACAGGGAAGCCTGGTGTGCTGCAGTCCATGGGGTCACAGAGAGTTGGACATGACTGAGCAACGTAACTGACTGACTTGTGCAGTAAAAGTTACAAAATTGCATAAATAACTGTGTGGTGCAGGAATCAGGGTCCCCAGGCTCCCTCTTGGAATTGAACATCTCCATGAGATACACAGGTCAGCTCCTTTGCTATGCTTTCAAGATCACCCACAGCAAACAAAGTACATTACATTCTGGGATAATTTCCACAACCTTTTTCTTTGTAATGTTTAGGAGAGCCCCTGGCAAGTGTGTGAATTCAGTCAATATTACCTATTAGTATTTTTTCTTCCCAGCATGTATTCTTTAAGGGTTTAAAAATATGCATAGTTCCTGCTCATGACATGACTAATCCCCTGAGGTGATGGCTGGTCTCCAATTTTAACTCTAGTGAGCAGACAGATATGTCTGTCACTTCATCTTCTTCAATTTCACTCATCATTGAAGACTCATAAAAGTTAGAGTTGAAAAACCCATAGGGATCACTAAACATGACCCCTTATTTTACACAGGGGAACTGAGGTCGCACGACTCATCTTCAGTTTAGTGAGTTTCAGTGCCTTTTAGAAATACACAGCACACACTGAATCTTGACTTCTCCCTGGAACAGGTGACTGTGGGTGAGGTCGGTGAAGTAGGAGTTACTTTGGAAGAATCTACATGCATTTTGGGGCTTCCCAGGTGGCTCAGTGATAAAGAATTTGCCTTCCAATGCAGGAGACATGGGTTTGATCCCTGGGTCAAGAAGATCTTCTGCAGAAGGAAATGGCAACTCATTCCAATATTCTTGTCTGGAAAATCCCATGGGCAGAGGAGCCTGGCAGGCTACAGTCCATGGGGTCACAAAGAGTCTGACAAGACTGAGGGATTAAACAATAACGATAACGACAAAATGCATTTTCAGTTGCCAGCTAAAAAGTGGTCTTGCTAGCCAGCTAGTTAAGGGAAGAGGCAGGTCAGGAAAAGGAAAGCCTGGTGCAAGAGCACAGGAAGGTTACGGGGTCAGGTATATCCCTGGAGTGTAGACAGCAAGGGTGAGGCAAGAGTGGGAAAGGCTAAGAGATTAGGCTGGAACTAGATGGTGATGGAACTTGAACCTCATGCTAATGACTCTGGATATTGTCATGAACAAATGAGGCAACAACAAGAACATTTTAGCAGAAGATGGCCCGTCACCCTGTGTTCTGCTGCAGTGAACATATTAGATGGCCTCTCCACCCACAACCTTCCCCTCTGGGTGCTACTATCTGATTGCTCATCCAAAAAGAAGACGTGGTACATATATTCAATAGAATGTTACTCAGACATAAAAAAGAACAAAATAATGCCATTTGCAGCAATGTGGATGGACCTAGAGATTATCACGCAGGGTGAAGTCAGACAGAGAGAAACAAATACCATATGATATCGCTTATAAAGGGTAATCTTAAAAAAGGCATACAAACAAACTAATCTGCAAAACAGAAATAGAGTCACAGGTGTAGAAAACAAACTAATGGTTACCATGAGCCAAGTGGGGGGAGGGATAAATCAAGAGATTGGGATTGATATATATATGCTCCTATATATAAAATGGATAACTAATAAGGACCTATTGTATAGCACAGTGAGCTCTACTCAATACTCCGTAAAAGAAAAGAATCTAAAAAATAGTGGATTCACTTGGTTGTATACCTGAAACTAACATGACAATGTCAATCAACTATATTCCAGCTTTTAAAAAAGCTAGGAACCTTTTCGATTCTTGCTTCCTCACTCCTTTCATCCAAGTCATCCCAAGTTTGTTCATCACAGCTCCTAAACCCTCCTCTCATCTGCCTACTTCGCTTGGTCACTGCTGTGCATTCCTCCTCATAACCATCATCATCTCTTGCTCAAACACCTGCAAGCATCTCCCAGTGGATTTTTCTCTCTCTTCCACTGTGCTTCCCAAGTTCCCCTTCTCGCACAGCAGCCTGATATAGCTTTGAAAATGCAAATCTCATCACATGGACACATCACCATGATTAAAAACTTCATAGTGGCTTCTTGCTAAATAATTGACATTTTCCTGTAGCCTGCAGGGTCCTTCCAGGTCTGGACCTTGCTGACTGCTCCTGGCTCACTGCATCCATGGCAACCTCCTCCCATCACCTGATGCACATCCTCCTTTTGCCCTTGAAATCGATACATTCTTCCCACCTCTCTTCTCTCTGCAGCACGTGCTTTTCTCAGGCTCTTGCACTGATGATTCCTTTCACCTCTCAGACTCAGCACATTTATCATCTGCTCAGAAAGACCTTCCTGACTCCACTCCCCATCCCCTCATTAGTCTATTTTGCAGTATCCATTTCTTTTCATTGACAGCACTTCTCACATTGTGCTTTAGGGTTTTTTCTTTAACAGTTTATTTGGAGCTCCCAGTACAATGCTTGCTGCATAGTCAGGTGCTTAATAAATATTTGTGGGATGGGTGACTTGCTCACACACTTTGCTGAAGATCAGTTTAATGACCTTGATTCATGATATGCAAGCTTTCCCTCTGTATTAGGAATGGCCCAGGCCAAGCTGATCACTGGCTGGTCATCCACTAATCAGATTTTCTCTCTCAAGGATATCAGCTAAGAGATATTGAAGCTCTGGTCAGTTGGTGGTGAGTGTTGGATCTCTAACATCTTATAGTCTTGAGGTGGAAGCCATTTGGGGATACTGTGAGAGAGGAAGTTAGTCAAGAAAGAGGAGAGAGAAAAAAGGGGAAGTAAAGACAATAATGAGAGTGATTATACAGACTCCAAAATCAGAGAGAAAGGCATAGAATCCTGATTCTTCCCTGCCCCTGTTCCCCAAAACTCATGGCCTTTCTATTCTTGGGTCCATGAAACTGCCCATTATAGCTTTTAAAAGAGTCCTCTTTATTCTAACCAGCTGGAGTGGGGTTGCGTTTAGAACAAAAGATGGTGACTGAGACATTTAGGAAGACTGCTCTGGCTAGGGCAGCTTGGGGTAGAGAGCGGCAGACAGGAGGTAAATTAGGCTGTTTTTGCAGTGGACCAGGTGAGAGATGTCACTGTCTGGGCTAAGGAAGATAGAGGTGGTTGGAAGGGACAGATTCAGAAGATATTCTGTATGTAGAATGGACTTAATGCCAGCAGCCTGTGAAGGGGGAAGAGAAGGAGGTCCTGATGATGCACAGTTTCTAGCTTGGGCCACCCAGCAATGGCCCTTTTATAAGCTGAGCTCTTGGAGGTGGGAGGAGTGGACAGTGAAGAGAACCGACCTGACTCCCATGACTCCCCCATACAGACCACTCCTGTTAGGCAGGCAGGCTGCCAGGCTGCTCCTACTCTCCCTCTAGGAGCCTAGCAATGCCTATCTCTAAAACTAATGGTGTTCTTCAGTCATTTTCTTCAATCCAAATCATTTTCACTTATTTTGACATTGATACCATCCTCATCTTTCAAGATTTATTTCAGGGTTCATTTTATCTGCAAGAATTCTCTGTGTACCAAGTCCTCTGACATGGTATTGCTCAGGGCACCTGTAGCAGTCAGAAACAAGGGCCAAGGAATGACACAGAAACATGCTATGCACAAACCATGGTATACAGCACTACAGGACTTGATCCATCTTTCATATATTTGTGTGACCTAATGGAGACAAAGTCTTGAGAAAACGTCTTGTCCTTTAGATGTACCCATGGTCCAATTTTGCACAAAAATGAGTGATTCTTGATTCCCCGCAAAGTCTTGGAGAGAGTTAGGGACTTTTATAAATGGATGATAACCTTACTTATTTGGGCTTTTCCTTCAATCCATGACATAGAGCAATGACATCGCAGGCTGGTGAATTAAACTTCAATCCTCTACTGCCTTACCAAAAGCCTGGGTAATGGAAATGATATTTATGAGGACTTGTTTGAAGGGCATGCTATTTATCCCTTCCTCTCGTGTGCTAATTTTTATTCCTGCATCAAGCTGTGCACTTGGACCATATGTTCTTAGTCCCCAGCAGAATTTTCATGCATTTTAATGTTATTTCCTTGGCTTACATCCAGAGATATTATACATAATGGCTTTATGAAAACTATTACTGAAGGGATGTCTTTGAAGTACTATGCATTAGGTCACTTAATTCCATCTACATGGAGTCTGGAGTAAGAAACTCTTTTGTAATGAAAAAGATCAGGAAAAGAGGGACTTCCTTTGAGGAGCTGAAGCAATTATAACTTTTGGTGACAAGACTGACTATGTTTTTCTTTTTGGATTGACCATTAAGCAACTTGCCAGATATGCAGGTGAAATGCAGGAACCATGAGGGCATCTATGGTTTGCACAAAGGTGGCAGTGATATGATGAAGGTAACAGTAGAGGCACCTGTGGATTTTGTCCGGCACCAGAGGGGAACTGAGAATGAGAACTACTCAATGTTAACAACTTAGGAGGCTTGAAGGTCTTGCTAACTGCATTCTTCACAGTTCCCTCACCTGATCCACTATCTATTTTGATTTTCTTGTTATATGACTATGGCAAGTCAGCAACCCATTCCAGGACTTTCGTAAAGTGAGGGCATTAGAGTTGAGGCTGGCTAATTAGAAGTGAGTTATGGAGCATCTCTAACCACGTTTGGATGACTGCTTCCTTCTTGATGTTTCTGTGCCTACTCTTCTGGATTCTTCCTCTCTCCTTGCCTGTTCTAGACTAACCACAAGCATCTTTCATCCCTGCCAGTGGCCTTCAGACTAAAGGGGTCACTAGACTCTTACTCCTTGGAAGGAAAGTTATGACCAACCTAGACAGCATACTTAAAAGCAGAGACATTACTTTATCAACAAAGGTCTGTCTAGTCAAGGCTATGGTTTTTCCAGTGGTCATGTATGGATGTGAGAGTTGGACAGTGAAGAAAGCTGAGTGCCAAAGAATTGATGCTTTTGAACTGTGGTGTTGGGGAAGACTCTTGAGAGTCCCTTGGACTGCAAGAAGATCCAACCACTCCATCTTAAAGGAGATCAGTCCTGGGTGTTCACTGGAAGGACTGATGTTGAAGCTGAAGCTCCAGTACTTTGGCCACCTCATGCGCAGAGTTGACTCATTGGAAAAGACCCTAATGCTGGGAACGACTGGGGGCAGGAGGAGAAGGGGACAACAGAGGATGAGGTGGCTGAATGGCATCACCGTCTCGATAGACATGGGTTTGGGTGGACTCCGGGAGTTGGTGATGGACAGGGAGGCCTGGTGTGCTGTGGTTCATGGGGTTGCAAAGAGTCAGACATGACTGAGCGATTGAACTGAACTGAACTGAACTGAAGAGTTTTCAAACTTAGCTACATGTTGGAATTATCTGGGGAGTTTAGAAAAATTATGATGCCCTGGCTACACCCTTAATAAATTAGACTCTGATCTGAGCCCTAGACACCTTTATTTTTGAAAACTCTTCAGGTATTTAAAATGTGCAGCCAAACTTGAGAATCAATGCTTTTCAAAATTTACTGTTTATTTGAATCACTGAGTCTCTTTCACACTGCAGATTCTGACTACGGAGTATTGGGAGGAAGCCTGAGAGTCTTCAAGTCCCAAAAGCTACCAGGTGATCTGATGCTGTTGGTTCTTGAATCACACTGAGTAGTGAGGGAAGAATACACGTTTGAGGAACAGTGTAAAGGAGGAAGTACTATGGATTCATTTCAGCTGGACCCCAGTGTGGATCTTTCCTGCCCACCCTCTGTGGCATTGATATCTTTCCTGCAGGTTTTGTCTGCGGTCAGTTACCTATGTTATTCCAAGCACATGAACCTGTTTACTAACTAGATGATGAGTATCTTGAAGGCACAGTCATCTCTTTGTCTGCAAAGCCTGAACCGCACAGGTGTCTGCTGAGAGAGGGCATGCGTGGAAGACAGGCGCTTCTTGGAGGTAAAAAGAACGGAGGACTGATGATGCTGCGATGCGAGGCAACAGTGATTCTGTTCTGAGAGTGCCTCACCAAAGAAGAAAAGTGCCGTGAAACACAACGGTCCTGGAGAATTATCATGGTTTCTTGTCTCTGAGCTTCTGCTTGCAACTGTTTCTTTGTGACTCATCTCTCAAGGCTCAACTCAGAAAAATCTCTTCCTGTTTTGTGCTTTCCTTCCGTTCTCCCTGCCTCTGCGCCATCTCGACTCCTGACCTACTTCCATCACAGACTCTGCTGTCCTCGACTGTTTGTGTGTCTGCGTCTCTCTGTGTCACTCAACACACTGCCCGGCAAGCAACAGGCATTTAGGAAACAAAAGCTCAATGAGATAAAATGAATGACTTACCACGAATTTCCCTTCTTCGCGTTTCCTGACTTTCATCCAGAGAGGAATAATTAATCAACAAGGCAGGAAACAGATTATTTTTGGATACCACTGGGAGAACCAGGATACTTAAGGCTGGTGTCCTCTGTAATTGGAAGCTATTAACAGAAATAACTCACTGCAGTGGTGTTTTCTGTCCTTTGTCAGTTTCCAACCTGAGCTGAGAGGGTGGTAGGTGGGTTCCTAATAGCAGGAAGGCTGTGTGTGAATCTCGGCTCAGGAAGCCAAGCTTTTGGAAACATCTTTGCCCTCCAAGTGGGGCCCCAAGGCTGCATGCGCTCTTGGGCACTTTTATGGACTGTTTGCTAGAGGAGACGGAGTCCTACTTGCCAGGTTGGAGGTGCCCTCTTGGCACCCGGTAGGCGCTGGTGGTTTCTGGTGAATTTAGAGCTCATGAGTAACACTCCTATCTTACTGGAAAATGACATTTGCTATTATGTTATTCAAAGCACACTTGTTAATTATCATATTTTTAGCTGATACATAGCATCCAATTTTAGAACATTCAGAAAAGATGTCATGTCTTTGAAGCTATGTCTAGGTAAGGAAATAGGGTAGTCATATGTAAGAGTTTTCTTTTCTTTCTTTTTTTTAAATAAAAGATTTGTTTTGTTTATTTATGGCCGTGCCTGGGCTTTGGTGCTGCGCGCCGGGCCTTCTGCAGTTGTGGCAAGTGAGGGCTGCTTTCTAGCTGCAGGGAGCAGGCTTCTCATGGCAGTGGTTTCTCCTGTTAGGAAGCAGGACCTCTAGGGTAAGGGGCTTCAGAAGTGACAGCTCCTGGGCTCTAGAGCACAGACTCAACAGCTGCGGCACATGGGCTTAGCTCCAGGAGGAACTTAGTTCCCATATGATGCTCTGCACTATAATGGGATCTTCTTGGACCAGGGCTTGAACCCATGACCCCTGTACTGGCAGGTAGATTCCTTTCCACTGAGCCACCAGAGACAACTTCTTTTTTCTTTCTTTTTCCTCTCCCCTCTTTTCTTTTCTCTCTTCTCTTCTTTTCTTTCTCTCCTCTTCTCTCTCCCACCACCCCTCTGTCTCACTCTCATAAATTGTGAGTAGAATGCAAGACTGCAGTTCCTTTTTAAATGATGACAGCTTACTCCAGCAGAGGGAGTTCCCTTGTAACATCCCTTCTGGCATGTACAGGGCTAATGTGACTGGAGAGACTCTCTCCTTGAGCAGTTCTGTGTCAAGGATCGAGGCTGTATTCGAAACAGGTGAGTGGAGCTAATGTATATTTCAAAAAGAGAACTGGTGGTTGGATTTAAGAAAGAAAAATGAAGATTTAATCCATGCATTGAGGTTGGATTTATAGTTTTGATATTATAAATTAATTCCTGCTTTAAATGGGATCATCCATGGTTTGGAGTAAATCAAGCTCCGTTTGAATTTTCACAAAGAGAATTGGGTATTTTCTCTTTTGAAGACTTGAAAAGGAGCTGGTTGAGTTGACACTTCTGTGCTGTCGCTTGGAATGAGAGCTGAGTCCTAAATTCACCTCTGATGAGTTGTGGGACAGAGCAGGGGGAAGGATGCTCCTGGCCAAAGTGACAGCCCCTCCCCCTGGTCCCCGTCCTCAGCCCCTCACATGTTCACCTCTCTAGACCTGCTGTTCTTTCATTTCTCCTTGTTTAAAAAACTTTGCTCATTTTCCTCATTCTTTAGGAACAGTGAAACACACACAACCTGAACTGGCTGGTCCAGGGAAAAAATGCTGCTTTATTTTTTCTTACAAATGTGCCTTCCCTGTTCATCACTCAAAGGTCACAAGAAGGGTTTGAACTTGTCCCTGGCCCTTCCCTAGAGGGTCAGCCTGCACTTGACATGGGTGCTGGCTAAAGGTATGCTCTTGACCTTCGCTCAAAATTCTCTATCATGTTTTTGAGCCTCTTTCTTTCCATCAGCCACTCAGAGAGCTGCATGGAGCCCTGAGTATGAAGGCTGCTTTGTGGTCCTTCCATAACCATGCTCTTCTCCCATCCAGGATCCTGGCCCTCAGATACTTCATACAAATTCCTTACTTGTTTCAGACGTTTGTACACTGTCTAATGCTTTATACAGCACCTGACTTGAAGATACATTCTTGTTAGTAGGTGGGAGCCTAGAAACTTAACCTGGAATATGATAGGAAAAAAAATAATATTAAAAGGGTGGGTCAATCCTTCATATATATAAGAGCAGTGTGTGTGTGTGTGTGTGTGTGTGTGTGTGTGTGTATGCACTTGATGATTTTCAAAGGCTTTTTGTTTTTCTTTTTATAGCTTCAAATCTGCTTTTTAGAAGCTTTATTAAATTAGCATTTCATAAAATTTGCCTACTCTAAGAGTACAATTTACTGTGAGAAAATGTACAGAGTGGTGTACCCTTCACCATAATCCAGTTTTGTGGGGAAGTACTCTGGCCACCTGATGTGAGAACTGACTCACTGGAAAAGGCCCTGATGCTGGGAAAGATTGAAGGCAGGAGGAGAAGGGGATGACAGAGGATGAGATGGTTGGATGGCATCACCGATGCAATGGACATGAGTTTGAGCAGGTACTGGGAGTTGGTGATGGACAGGGAAGCCTGGTATGCTGAAGTCCATGGGGTCACAATGAGTCAGACGTGACTGAGTGATTGAACTGAACTGAAGTCCTTGGGAATCCTTGGAAATCTGAGGGAGGAGTCAGATTTCCCACAGCATGTGGAGTGGGGAGTTAAGCTCTTTGATTTGGATAGACAAAGAAAGATTAAGCTGAGAGAGCTGGAAGACATGGGGACTTATGAATTAAAAGCTTCAGATATAAAGAAACTGAGCATAGTTCATAGCTAATAACCATTGGTAACACCTAAAGATTATTTGCTAAAAGCTAGACATTGTTCTGAGATTTCATTAACCCATTTTTTTCAACAACTGGTGAGGCAAGTGTTTTTATTATCCATGATTTTTTAAAATGAGGAAGCAGGTTCCTAGAAGCTAAGGAAGTTGCCTGAAGTCACATAGCTGGTATTCAAACAAGGTAGCATATCTCCAGGAACCACATCCAACCAGCACTGTGCTCCCTAACTCATCAAGTGGCCTGGAATAAGGGACTCTACCCTATGGACCTGGATCTCCTCCTCATTAAAATCAAAGACTTGGACTAGTCTACTGATACATACACTTGTATGTAATCACTCATACACTCTTTCGTTTCAGGCATAAAATGGGAGTTTAGCACACTTGAGTAAGACTGTTTTCTTTTGCCTTTCAGTCCTTGCTTATTTTTGGAGATTCCAGAACTTGTTTTCCTTCTGATACCCTGAGCTTCCCTGATGAATCTTTGTCATCAGTTTATACACCCACCACCCTCCTTGTTGAAGCCATCCACCAATCTCAGGGTCCTTCCCCCATCTTTCTTTTAGCTTCTGATTCACTGCTCATATGGAAATTTCTTCATGATGGGCAATTTCAGTATCCATCTGGATGACCCTTGTAACACTTGGACTCCAAATTCCCTGTTCTCTTCTTTTCCTCCACCTAGCTCAGCCATGTATTCCCAAAGTCACACACACACACACACACACACACACACACACATTCTTATCACGACCAGTAACAACTGTGACTCCATAATCTCCCACTTTAAGAGACCTTCTCTCCTTGATCAATTTTCCTGCTTCTTTCTTCTAGTAGCTTTGACTCCAGCAGTTCTTTAACCTCATAGTGTCTGGCTAGCTCTTCATCCTTCATTGTTTTGTCACCGTCTCTCACTCTTCTATTGTTATCAATCTATGTACCCAACTGAAATTCCATGGTCCATTAGTATAACCAGTGGGAAGCTGGACTTCCCTGGTGAAAAAAACCAAAACAAAACAACAAATTGGTCTTGCTTTACATTCATTATCATTCATTTCAAGTGGACCCCCTTAAAGCAATTCAGTCCACATTTTATAATTCCCTTGTCTTACAAAGTTTTACAGTCCTTGATAATTGTTTCATTCACCTTCATTTTTTTGCTGCAGATCTCTGATGTTTCCTTTCAAATCCGCAATCTCGGCTGTTGATTTTGTTGAGAAAATTGAAGTTTTCACAGAACATGCACAAGCTTTCATCAACTTGCCTGCCTACTAGCCTGTTTCTACGCCTATATACACTATTTCTTCTTCTTCCTATTCTGATGCAGAGATGAATTGCCTGTGTTCCTAGACAATATAGTTTCTGATAGGTGTGTTCCAAATTCTATTCCCTCTCCTTACTACTCTGACCTCATCATCAATTTTTCTTCTCTATCAGATCCTTCCCATGAGTATGCACACATATAGCCATGTTTTCCATTATACAAAAAAAAAAAGAACATATCCTCTGCTTTTAATCTACTTCCTTCTCTGTCATTCTATTTATCTCCTTCCTTTACACCAGAAGTCCACAAAGAAAAATGTCTTAACTCCTTGATTCAATTTTTTTCCTTGTAGTGTCAGGGTAGTACAAGTAATCCTGCAATGAATGACATAAGTGATATAACAATAAACATTTCTTTCTCTTTCACATCCTAGTTGGTGTGGGATGATGGTGCTCCTGGGTGGTTTTCCTCCAGGGGTTGATCCAGGCTCAGCTGCACTTCCGCTGTGTCACTTCCATCTTCACACAACATCCATGGTGACTACGTTGTGAAGGGTGAGCAAGATCACACAGGGGTTTTTGTGAGTAGACCTGCTTAACTTGCCACAAATCATCCTCACATTTCTATGCCTGACCTCCAAGTTAGAGGGTCCCAATGTAACTATAATGGGGACTGGAAATGTAGCATTCCAGTTTATCCAGGAAAATGAAATGAGATAGACCTTCATCCAGCTGAATCATTGACATTTGGAAAGTTTTTATTGCAGCCTCTGGTATTAATTGTCCTGACTAATGCAGACATTGGTAGTAGTCTGTGCTATAACAAAAAACCAAAACAGATGATATTGACTTAATGGAAGCTTTAGAGATGAGAAGAGTAGATCTAACACACTGGACAGTTGAAGAGTCATCTTATGTAGCAGCAAATTATTTGGTAGAACTTCATTTTTACCAAGATCATAGCTATAAGATAAAGTTGGAAAGAAGAACATTAGTGAAGTGTATAGGCTATTACTGACTATGTGTATGAGACAGTAGATAAAAAAGAACATGTGTTCCATATGACTCAACCACTTTGTAAGCAAACAGTTGGAAAAGCCAACTGTTGTGGTCTCTAAAAACCAAGATAGAGGATTTAATAAGGCTTTGAGTGAAAAAATTTTCAGAACATTTCTGAATTGAATAAAGTGACTCAGAGCAAAGATCAAGTTGAGGGTCTGACTTTCCCATTCAAGCCTGATTGTGGGAGCAGGAGAAAGGTGTGGGAGAGACAGAATGAAGGAAGATGGGAGGAGAGAGGGAGATTAGATAAGTGTGTTGATGAATCAAAGAGCTCATTTGAGAACTAGGTATCTAGGAGAAAATGTGAGTGTGCTCCTTACTTGTGAAACTGATGACACTGGCTAGAAGAAGTAGCTCTGGTCCTCTTCTGTGCCCAGGAAGAGGAAATGAGATGGGTTAGCATCTTGCCAGTCCCACCATGCTGCTCTAATTCACCTTGTGCCCCCATCACTCCACTGAAGTTTCACCTGTTGTTTCATAGGAAGTTCACCAACAGCAGGACACTTGGGTTGCTAAATCAATCAGCCAGCCCTCATTCCTAATCCTAGCTGACCACCTGCCAGCCTCAGACACTGTTGGTCATTTCCCTTTACTTTGAAGTAAATTCTGCACTTAGCTTTGTTCTCTGCTCATTTCGTTCTGCTATGGTCTCCTCATCTCCCTGATCTTTTCATGTTGAGACCTTAGCACCCAGTTCTCAGACCTCACCTTTTTCCATCTATGCTTACTCCCACAGTGATCCCATCAACTTTCATGGAATTAAATACCATCTATGCACCATCTATGATGTATGTAGCACCGATCTCTCTCCTGCTTGAGATTCATCTATCCAGTTGCTTTCTAGTCCTCCTTCTTGTATCAGTCTTATTGTATCTAATGGATATAAAACCGAATTCCTGATCTTCTCCCTGAAAGCTACTTGTTTCACTGTTTTCCCATCTCAGGAAAAGGTAGCTTCATTTTTTGAGGCTTCCAGAGCAATAAACTTGTTGTTGGCATGACCTCCAGTTTGTATCTAATACCCTCATGTGACTCATCACCAAGCCTTGATGTCTCTGCCTTCAAAGGATGCCCAGCATCCAAGCAGTTTTCAGCATCACTGTGGCAAATAACCAGGCCAAGCTACCATCGTCCCTCACCTCAGTTAATGCCTGGCCTGGCTTCTGCCTCTGTGCCTTTTCATCTGTTCTCAACATGGTTGCTATGGTGATCAAAAATAAGTCAGATTATGTCATCTTCCTGCTTACTCCTGTGATAGTTTCCTTCCTAAGTCCAACCCAAAGTCTTTCCAAGGGTCTATGTGGCTATAAAGTGCTATCTCCTAGCTCTCTGCCTTCTTCTATTCTTTTCTCCCTCACTCCTTTCTGGACACATTGGCCTTCTTGCCGTCTCTGAGTGGTCTAGGAATGCCCTCTCCCCCAGCACTTGGCACTTATCATCCTTCCAGGTCTTTAACTCTGGGCCTTTTTGGCAGGGAACCCTTTCCTTGAACACCTGGGTTAGCTGCTCCCCCAGGTCCCAACACTCCCTGCATTATTACTCCTCTGTAGCACTGTTATCTTTTATCCTAGCAAACAGCTTGCCAATTGATCATATATTCTGCCTTCTCAGAAAAAAATATTACTTCTTTCTCTTCTCAATAAAACAGAAGCTCAAAGAGGCAGAGATTCTTACCTGTTTTATTGACTGCATGTCCCAAGCATCTAGATGGGCACCTAGCACAGAGCAGACATTCAACACATAGGTGTAAAATACCATGTGCAGGAATAAATGCACCCATGTGAAGGGTGAGTGATGAGGAAGGAAAGAGGACCCAGGCTGGCAGGAGCAGGAAGTGGTAGGACTGCTTGGCAGAGGTCTGGACTCTGGGAAGTCGAGGGGCTTCGGACTCCGGAGATACACCGTGTCATGCTGCAGCACCCTCTCTCATGGCTGGACCACATTCTCCCTGCTCAGAGGCTTCCTGCTCTCGACAAAGCCCACTGCACTGACATCCTCTGGCTGCTTTGCACAGCTTGAACAAGGCAGTAAATTGGTCCCTGCAGGGCTGTGGGCTCACAGTGGAGGGAGGCAGCTGGGCTCCATCCATCTCTCCATCTCCCTCTTCTCCCCTTATTACCAGCAGAGTCTGCTCCTGTTATTGAAGGGAGATGGCATTAGAATCCTCAGCAGAGCCTGGGCATTGCAGTCTGTCTGTCCCCACTCACTGCCTCCTTCGCATCTCCTGTGGCTGGAGCTTATGGGGAAACTTAAGATATGTAGACTTCCCAGGAAAGGATGCTCCCAGAGCTATAATGAGATGGACACTCAGTCTCAATGGACAAGTGACTGCATGGCCTCAGTCTGGGTAACATGCAAAGTACACCTTCCATCCTAGGGAAGGTAGAAAAGTAACATTACTGAGTAGCTCAGTGGTAAAAGAATCTGCCTGCTAAGGCAGGAGACACAGGAGACTCAGGTTCGATCTCTGGGATGGGAAGATCCCCTGGAGGAGGAAATGGCAACCCACTCTAGTATGCTTGCCTGGGGAATCCCATGGACAGAGAAGCCTGGTGTACTGCAGCCCATGGGATTGAAAAGAGTTGGACATGACTGAGAGACAGAGCAGGTAGGTACGCTCTGCAGAGAAGAGATCTTCACTTTGAGAAAGGTGTGTGTGTGTGTGTGTGTGTGTGTGTGTGTGTGTGTGTGTGTACGTGTGTGCATGAGTACATGCATGCATGCAATGAGGGACCTTGAATCTCCCGCACATCCATCCACCCTGGGCTCCACTTGGCACAGTGGTGTTACCAGAGCCTCCTGGAGCAAACACAACCTGTGGACAGAGGAAGTTAGGGACAAAGGTTTGGTTAATTACTGGAGCTGGACAGAAGAGATATTCCAAGTACAGTGTGATGTATGTCATTCAGATTGTCCCCAGACAGAAAGAGCTGACTTTGTTCTGACCATATCACCTTCTTTGAAGTGTTGCTTTGAGATTTAAGGTGATAAATGTAAGGAGCCTAGTGTAGTGTGTGTACTTGAGCAAAGGTGGTTGCTTTATTGTGGAGTCCTGCACTGATGCCCAGAGCAAGAGTATATGTGATTTATGTCTGAAGTCCTTGGGGGTGTGGTTCAGTGTTGGATCAGGCTCTCCTTTATCTATGCACATTGACTACTGAATACCTTAATATAAGAATGGTGAAAAGGAGGAAGCAGCTGGTCTTCTGGTGGATTTCCTTTCCTAGGAGCAGGGTTGCTATGAATTTTGTTCCCTGTCCCCAGAGCAGTCTTCATGTGCATCCCTTGGTTTGCTGCCCAGGGCTTTTCCAGGGTACTGGGCAAAGCCAGGGACAGGGCAGGCAGGTGTTCTCCTTTTGTCATTTTTCACCTTTTGCCACTGGTTCACAGGGGCCACAAGTATCTTCCAAGGTGATCTCTGAATCTTTGGGTTCCTGACTTCATTTTGCATTTCTGGGTCCAGCTAGTTTTATCAGAAAGAACTTTCTGGGAGTTCTTTTTTTTGTCCAACCACATCAGTGTTTAGATAAAATCAGATTAGATGGAATTACCAGCCAAGCACTCCTGTAGGCTGGGGACAAAGCTGGCTTTGACAGTAGAGTAGATGTGTGCGTGTGTGTACGCATGTGCAGGTAGTTGAGGAGATTGCATGGAAAGACTTTTTACCTAAAGGAGAAGATCATGGCCATTGGTCTTCTCATATTTTCCGCAAGCCCACAGGGGCCTGCAATGTTCTCGGCTCTCAAAATCAAACCAGATGGAGAGCGATGATCCAGAATTTGTGATTGCTGCCAGATTTTTGTCCTTTGAAAAGCATCACCCCATAAAATGGAACCCCTGTCAAGATGCATTCAGGCAATCCTGTGTCCTTAGGCATACCTGCATATGAGCATCCCCTATGTAATCCTTGAAATCCTGCAAAACCTGCTTATATCTAGTGAGAAATAAGCAAAAATATCAATAAAGGGCTCACATTTTCACCCAACTAGTAACACTTAATATGAAAATTTTAAACTTGTGACATAATACATTAGAAATGAAAATTAAAATTATATATATTGATTCCATCTATGCTCTTTTTCAGAGCTTGGAAGAACTGATGGAACTAGCAAGATATTGCCTCTTCAAGAGCATTCTAATTTCTAGTGTTGCTGTCTTTTTGATTGGCCACGGTTATTTTGAGGTCTTTCTGTCTGTATCACAGTAAGTGAGGTGCTCTTGTTCAAGACGCTGGCTTGTAACTTGACATCCTCAGATCATTTAAGCTAAGTATATTAGCCCTTTATGTGCTGGAGATAAAAAATGTACTAAACGTCTAAAATTATGTGTGAAAAGCAAGAACGGTCTTAAAGGTACTTTTCTCTGTGCTCACCAAATGAGAAGTGATACAGCCTGCAGAGGCCAATTTGATTCAGGGGTGTGCAGATGATGTTACTCACAATGTAAAGATGAGGAAAAGAGCTACTGTTGAATTACTGAAAGCCTCTCTTCTGTGCTATTCTTGGGGAAGGTGGGGCTATGACAGCTGGTGTGAGTCCCCAGGAAGCGTTTTCTTTTGAAGCAAAGATGTGTGATCAGCATCGTTCATTTGTTGACCCCATGTGCCAGGCCCAGGGCACTGCCTCAGAGCGAGACAGTCCAGAGGGGCCAAAGTGAGTGCTCCTAATAGGGCATACTACAACCTGCAAAGGGGAGAGTAAGAACAGCACAGAGATGCTATCCTCTGAGTTGCTGTTTGCAGAGGGCTTCCTGGGAGAGGCATCCTCTGTGGACATTTGTGCCTCAGTGCAAGAGAATAAATATTCTAATCTGGCAATTGCCACACCGAGAGGGAATCGAAGTCTCCTGAGGCTCTAGGTTTCCTTTCAGCCCTGAGTTCCTCCATGTCCCATCAAAGAAAAATGAGAACTAAAATCTATTTTAAGAGTGTAGTCCAGGGAAATAGTTTTTCTAACAGGAAATTTCACATCTTGTGGGCTGTAGGTTTCTAGAAGCGAGGTGACTATAGTGGAGAGAGTTTGGCGGTTAATACCATGGACTGAGAAGGACAGCCCAGCTGGAGGTCACAGTTCTTAGGCTGTAACCTCACTTGGTTGTTCCCTCAGTTTAACAAGTCATGAACCCACCTGAGTGGAAGGGGCAGGACTGGGCACCTTGTCAGCCTGACATTTCCAGAAGATCTCTGTATCTCATCCTTAAGGATGGTGTTAATACCAGAACCACATCCCTCCGACCTTTGGGAAATTCTGCCTTTTCAGGATGTAAGTGACCAAAATTGGTCTCAACTGATGACAATCAATATGTGTGTGCCTCCTAAGCTGCTTCAGTCGTGTCCGACTCTTTGCAACTGCATGAACTGCCAGATCCCTCTGTCCACGGGATTCTCCAGGCAAGAATACTGGAGTGGGTTGCCATTTCCTTCTCCAGAGGCTTTTCCCCACCCAGGAATCCAACTCACATTTCTTAGGTCTCTCTCACTAGCAGGAGGTTTCTTTACCACTAGTGCCACTCAGGGCAATTATCTAAATAATTGAAGAGGATAAAGCATTTTTTAAAATTAATTACTGGGTTAGTGACAATTAAACTTTTTGGGGATTTAGGGGCACTTTATGAATATAATGAAGCTGGGTAGGAAGAGCCCCTGGAGAATAAAACGGCAACCCACTCCAATATTCTTGCCTGGAGAATCCCATGGACAGAGGAGGCTGGCTGGGCTACAGTCCATGGGATAAAAAGAGCTGGACACGACTGAAGTGACCTAGCATGTTTCATGGTCCCTCTAGGAAAAAAAAGGTATTCGTATGGATGCCCAAGAAACATCTTACATGGAATTTATGAGGATATATGGACTCTTGGAAACCCAAGTAGGACCAGAAACCAGATGTTAAGTCTCCCCACAGTCAGGTATGGATGTTGTAAATTATTGTGAAGCAAGAGTTACCTAGATGAGTGATCTCAAAGGGTGGGCCTCTACCCCAGAGAAGGCAAATGGTGAGCCACTGGGTGAGAGAAGAACATGTCAGGACTTTCAGTATGATGTATCAATATTTTATGTTTGAAACATTAGAGGGGTTAAGTTTTACAAACAGGTAGGATACAGGGCGACACTGAGGACTTCCAACAAGAATATGATGTGTTCCAAGGAGCACAGGAGGTGTCTTGGGGAGCAGAGTGGGATTTGCATTGTTTCTGAGTTATTACTTATCAGAGGCTTGTGGCCTGGTTGCTCGGCTGGTTAAGAATCCACCTGCCATGGAGGAGACCCCCGTTAGTTTCCGGATCAGGAAGATCCCCTGTAGAAGGGATAGGCTACCCACTCCCATATTCTTGGGCTTCCCTGGTGGATCAATCGGTAAAGAAGCTGCCTGAAATGAGGGAGACCTGGGTTTGATCCCTGGTTTGGGAAGATCCCCTGGAGAAGGGAAAGGCTACCCACTCCAGTATTCTGGCCTGAAGAATTCCCATGCACAGAGGATCCTGGCAGGCTATAGACCATGGGGTCACCAAGGGCTGCAGTCTATGGGATCACCAAGGGCTATGGTCCATGGGTTCTCAAAAAGTTGGACACAACTAAACACATACACTCCATATGCACAAACTCCAAATGCCCTGATGTTCTCATAAGATAACAAGTGATAGGAAGGCATATATTTATACAGTTCTCCCTTTAAGGTAATATTACATTTAAAATAGGGATTTTTCAACTGCCTTTTGAAAGATGTTCTTCATGAGTAGAAAACAATTTGGACATGAGTGGTTATATATAATTATATTGCTTTGTGATTTGTTGTTAAAATAAATAAATTACTTAAATAGCCTCATGTCTGCACACTTAAAATAGAAAATTTGGCAACAGAATTACTTCCAAGTCAGAATTTTCTTAGCAAAGGATTTTGAAGTGGAGTTTGAACTCATTTGTCTGAACTCACTTGTTTGAGATATATATATATATATAGCATTTATGTTAGTTTTCTATAACTACCAGCTAACATCAATAGTTATTTAATAAAGTCTTTGTATAATCAGTGGAGTGGATTGGATAATAAGTAACATGATTTACTAAGGCACATACAACAATGCACTTCTTTGTTTTGTATATGTATTTTTCTTTTGCAGTATTTTTCATCTGTGGCAATCATTAAAGCCAAGGATTGAAATAAACCTAAATTAAAACCAGTTCTTTAAGGTTCTTTAAGTTTTCACATGAAAATTCAAACCCACATTAAAAAAATAGTTTATTCAATTGTATTTTTGTCATTGTTCAGTTGCTAAGTTGTGTCTGAGTCTTTACAACCCCATTGACTGCAGCATACCAGGCTCCTCTGTCCTCTACTATCTCCCAGAGGAATTTGCTCAGATTCATATCCACTGAATCAGTGATGCTAACCAACTATCTCATCCTTTACTGCCCCCTTTTCCTTTTGCCTTCAATCTTTCCAGCATTAGAGATTTTTCCAATGAGTCTGACTTTTGCATCAGGTGGCCAAAATGTTGGAGTTTCAGCATCAGCATCAATCCTTCCAATGAATATTCAGGGTTGATTTCTTTTAGGTTTGATCTTCTTGCTGTCCAAGGGAGTCTCAAGAGTCTTCTCCAAAACTACAATTTGAAAGCATAAATTCTTTGGCACTCAGCCTTCCTTATGTTCCAATTCTCACATCCATACATGACTACTGGAAAAATCATGACTTTGGCTATACAGATCTTTGCCTCAAAGTGATATCTCAGCTTTTTAACTGGATCCTTCTTTCTAAAATGTTTATTGTTTTTGTTCTCATCTTAAATGAAATAAGGAAAATAAAAATTCAGTATTTCTTGTAGCAGCTTTCATTTAAACGTATTCTAGTTTTTGACTGTGTCATCCTTTATGTCACATTTTGTAATAGACATTGATTTACAGATATGCAGACCAAATTTATAATTCAGTAAATTTTCATATGTCAAGGAGTCTGTGATCAACACATTTTCTTCTGATTGTATGATCAAAAAAATTTGGAATCTACTGATTCAGATGATTGTTTGGGGCAGTAGGAAACATCTAGAATGTGCAGGATTTTAGGATGTGACTTCAAACTGCTGGGCTCAATCCCCTCTCTGTGAAACTACAGAATCTCAGAAGAATAAAACTCTAAAGATTTTGCCAAGGTCTCTCTGGCCCGCAGAGACTAGATACAGTTATGATACATGAGGCATGAGTGTGTGTGTGTGTGTGTGTATGAAGTAGTAGGGACGATCAATGCCTTTTGAGCCATAGGAAAACTTGCCTACTTACCAGATAGTTCAGTGATGGAGGAAGAGGAGGAAAAGAAAGGGAGATGGAGGGAAGAGGGATGTTGATAACCAAGGACTTGCTTTTGTGTGGCTGCTATTTGGTGCATCAGGGTGACCCTGAAGTGTGAGTCCCTGGTCAACACCCACAAAGGTATTTTATCCCAACTATGACTTTGTGGAACTCATCTGACTTCTCTGATTTTCAGCTTATCTTCACATTGTACCTGTCTCCCTCAGGGATTTCTTGAGAGGAGGGGATACACCACATACAGAAAAGTGGTTTAAAAACTCTAAAGTGCTGTACACACTCTCAAGACCAAGTCAGCAAAACATCTACCTCATTTGGTTGACACTGTCTTCTCTTTTCTGGTTGGAGATCTCTCATCTAAAACCATACCCTAGTTGTGTCACACCAGTGATTAATCAACTGATCAGACAACTGAACGACTGACACCATCTTTGGCTAAGTGACTGGAGGTGGTGTGGTTCAACGCAATTGCAGACCTGCCAGTATCTGATGTATTAATTCTGTTGGCACGCCTCATGGACTTGCTTTGAATGTTCTCTATGAAGACTTGGTGACACCCTCATATTCTCCATCGCATCTAACACAACATGCCAGGCTCAGGCCATGATTGTTAACTTAAACTGACCTGGTGCCTGAACTGGTTGTCACACAGAGAAATTCCTTAGCAGCAGTTCAATGGATCCATCAAGCCTCCTCCCCACCCTCCACGCCCCAGGACTGTCTTAACCCTTTTAGGTCATTGCTACTTCACTACAAAGGCATGACTGTGTCTAGAGCAGGTACTCTTGGGTCCACTTTACAAATGCAAGCACTGAAATAGAGACTTGATTATCACAGCCAATGTTAGCTGCTCTTATATGACATATGGTAAATATTTATAACACATATTCACCTAAGTGTACCTCAGAAATCAAGCATAATTCTCTTTGTCAGTGGAGTTGCTTTTCTCAGTTGTCATAACATTGTCCTTTTCTGAAGGCTTCTAAACCTTATTCACATTCTTTTTCTAGCAACACAGAGTTCAGCTAATTACCAATTAGGTAGAAAGTGGAAAAGACGAGAACAAATTTTTATTCCTAATTATGTCTGATCCTTCTGAGACATCCAGCAAAGGGAAATAACTTCCCTATGTGGACTCAGGATATTCGGATTTCTTTTTTCTTTTCTTTCTTCTTAAATTTATAGCCATAACCCAGAGCCATTTTCTGCAGGGTTGCCAAGCTTCAGTTATTCCCCTGGAAATTGTGGGTTGTTTTTTTTTTTTTTTTTGCTTTTTTACTCATCAATCAAGAGTTTGTATGTTTCCTCTTGAAACTCCATCTTCTGATATCAGGGCTTCTGTGCTGGCCAATATCTAAGTATAAGTCCTGAGGATTTTAGAGATGAGTGTTAAGAAAACATCTTTCGTCAAAACAGTGGCATGGGAAACTTTCATTACAAGCTCTAAAAATTCCCTGATTCCCTGAGAAATACAGACCAGTTCAACAAATGCTGTGTTAGGCATTGGCTGTGCTGGGAGCTGATGGCTGGAAGTCTTCATCTTCAAAAGCAATGCCTGCAAGCTTCCTTCTCCTGGGGCCAAGAGGAGGCTAAGGAGGAAATAGAGAAGATAATGAGATACTGCCTTCATCTTCCTGGAAACCCAGACGTGGAAAGTATTTTTTTTAATACAACCTTTTTAAAAAAATGATAATTAATTTTTTTGGCCATACTATTCAACTTTCAGGATCTTGATTCCCTGACCAGGGATTGAACTCAGGCCCCAGCCATGAAAGCACCAAGTTCTAACCACTGGAACACCAGGGAATTCCCTGAGAAGTACCTTTAAAGCACTAAATGCGTCATTTTAGGCACATGGTTAATCCACAACTATTCAAAAATCACAAATCCTGTGTCTGAAACATGTCAAACACATAGGGCAGAGACCATAAACTTAATTGCATGTGTTCTTGATCTAGAGGATTACATGGGGAGAAATGATTATATTTACTATACTTTATTTACTATAATTTAATATGAGGTTTTCAGTGACTGCAGGGAAAATGCATAGAGGGAAAAGTATTTCTGGAGATTTACAATAGCTTTCACTTCAGAGGTAAATTTGAAACAATGGTATTGTTCAACTGAGTTTGACAGAGTGGAGACATGAGGTCATAGCTTGAGCTGTTGGTGGACTCAGAAAGCTTTACAAGCTTGAGACCTGGGAAGTGGTGGGTGGTGGAGAGTTTGCAAGGTTTGTGACAAAGAGTGGGTGGGGAATTACTAAATCCAAGCTCGCACTGGTCACTGCATGACAGGCCAGTACGTTGACAGACTCATTGCTGTTTGGGCAAGTAATAGTGAGTTTATTTGGAAAGCCAGCAGGCAGAGAAGATGGTGGACTCGTGTCCCAAAGAACCATTTTACTCAAGTTAGAATTCAGGCTCCTTTTATATTAAAAGGGGAAGGGGTTTGTTGGTTGCTGCAGAAGTTTTGGTCCCAGAATCCTTTGTTCTTGCAACTGTTCAAGTATGCCTAGTCACAAGTTTCAGTAAACCTCCAGCAAGACAAATGTCATTCCCTGTTCTGCATCTTTTTATCACTATATGGGTGGAAAAATGTTATACCTTTAAAGGTCAGAGCTATCCTGTACATCTCAGACTATAGGCAATATTCTTGTAACAAAAGCAATAGAATACAAAAGTTAAAATAAAAGAAATAGATCCAGTGTAGAATCCAATATGGATTGGTCTTCCCTATGACAAGGGGGCATAGGGAGGAGGAGAGGGCATCCAAAGATGAAGAAGAGATGATAGCGCAAAGGATTCCAGAAACCTAGTCACAGAGTCTGAGCCTTGTTCTGAGGGTTACAGAGAATTCTTCTGGAAAACAAAGACAAATCAAGACATTCCTTTTAAGGCTATGAGAAGCCCATATTAGATCGTTTGCAATACAAAGGACTCCGAAGGAGCCAGTCTTTACCCCTAGTTAGGGCAGGATCTGCATGGAACTGCTGAAAACCTCCTAACTTTGCTTTCTCAACCTCAAGACACTTTGAAATCTGGCTGGCGAATATCCACACTCCAGAGGAAACAGCAGTAGTAATAGAGGAAACTTGGCCTTTTCAGGAGAAATGTCAAGGGCATATTTGAAGTGACCTCATCAAGCACCACCCTTACACTGCAGGTCAGGTGCGTTTTCTGGCCCAGTTTCTCAGTCTTTATTCATCCTATAATTTCAGGGAATGGGACATATTTTACAACCCATGGATTAAAATGAAGGCTTTAAAGGGTAATAAAAATAATAATCCTTTCCTGGCCTTTCCTAATGAATTTTACTCAGCAGAAGTCTGCACTGTTGGATTCATGATGGCAAAGTGAACCCATTAGGGAGTTCCTCTCTTGAATGTACTCCCAATTCTCCACCTTACTTTTAGAAGCAAACAGGATTTCAGTTAAAATACGTCCTGCCTAAAATACACTGTGCAAACTGTCTCTAGTTGTTCCCACACATTTAACCTACATCCTCCCTTTAATATGCTCATTTGTGGAGATTGGCCTGAGGAATCCTCACATCAGGTGGACTGAGTTTCTGGACAAATTGATCAACGGAGAACAGGAGATCCTGGGTAGATTTTGGAACCTGATGAAAATGATTCTACCACTTCCCAGCCAGAGGTGTGACCTTGAACCAGGTGTTTCTTCTCCCTGAGCCACTTACAGGCAAAATGGGGCTGTTACACCAAACTTCCATGGTGTGATGGAGATAAGGGAGAGGTGCCAGGGCTACCCCTCTAATAACTCAATTAATTATGAAATGCTGTTTCCATGGCCCACATTCTTTGGCTCTTCCTCTGCCTTTTGACATGCAGATGTGTCTTATTTTCTAAGTTAGTCATTAGGGCTGGAAAAGAATGCATCCGAGAAGGGCTGTATCTAGCTTAATTTTAAAAGAGGCTCTGATGCACTCACCCGATGAGACTGTCAAATTTGACTGGTATCCTGACATGAGAAAGGAAGTACTCAACTCTCCAAGTGGATCCGAATCGCCCTCTCTAAGGCTGCATGCCTTCTGGATTTGAATGAAAATATTACCCAATGAAGATAATAGGTGCAACATCAATAACATGGTAAAGCCAAGTGAGCATTTTTGCATCGCATTGTCACTAAGTTGTGTCCAACTTTTTGAGGCCTCATGGACAGTAGTCCACTGGGCACCTTTGTCCATAGCATTTTCCCAGGCAAGAATACTGGAGTGGGTTGCCATTTCCTCTTCCAGGGGATCTTCCTGACCCAGGGATTGAACCTGTGTCTCCTGCAATGACAGGTGGATTCTTTACCCAGAGCTGCCAGGGCAGCCCTAAAGCCAGGAGAAGGATAGGATAAAGGTGAAATTGGCTCCAAAATTGAACTGGGGATGAGTTCCACAGTTCCTCTACGGTGACACTGGCTCTGCTTCAGCTCCAAGGAGCTGAACAACCAACAGGGAATAAACGAGATGCTGCAAAAGAGATCTGCTTCTATTTGGAAGGCTCCTGATGCTACCCTAGATTGATGAATTGCCTCTTAAATGATCACTTCCTGTTTCCAGTTGCTCCCCATCCAAACTATCAGTCAGCTTACAGGCAGGAAACAGACCTGCCTCTGCCTTCCAAGTAGAGAGCCCTTGGATGGTTGGGAGGAGGAGGGAAGCAGGCTTGCCAAAGCCGCCGTCTGTAGCATGGATGAGTGAGCTTTCCAGAAGTTCCCTCGGACTCTACCTTGACCCTCCCTTCTGCGCTCTTCCCGGCTGGAGCTGCCTCCGCAGAACCCTGGTGTCTTCCGTCTGGCTCCAATGTCTCCCTGGAGTGCCCCCTGTCTGGCACCTGAAGCCACAAGGGAAATGGCGTCTAGGAAATGCAATTCTTGCCTCCTCCCTGGCAACCTTGAGGTTTTAAAAGGGGTCATGTCAAGGCCAAGGCCACAAGACACAGTCCAGCACATCACCTGGCACACAAGCGGGAAACCCTAGCCACATTCTGATGGAAACAGTTCAGCCATTCAGCCCCCTGTATCAAGTCTTCCCATGTTTTATCCTGGGAAGCACATTATGAGAGTTTCCATAATGAAGACAGACTTTCACACTAACCTCCCATCACCACCCTTCATGAACTCTTCTCTTCCATGAACATGCCTGACAGCTCAACTTGCAGAATTCCTCTTCACCCAAATCCTTCCCTTCCCCCATACTAGTTTTCTGAAGTACTAGCTAATTTTCAGAGAGTCAAAATGACATCTCTCTGATGTTTTGTTATTCAGTCACTAAGCCATGTTTGACTCTTTGTGATCCCATGGACTGCAGCATACCAATCTCCTCTGTCACCTAGTATCTCTTAGCATTTGCTCAAAGTTATGTCTATTGAGTCAGTGACACTATCTAACCAACTCACCCTCTGCTGCCCCCTTCTCTTTTTGCCTTCAATCTTTCCAGCATCAGGTCTTTTCCAATAAGTTGGCTCTTTGTATCAGCTGGCCAAAGTATTGAAACTTCAGCCATTAATCCTTCTAATGAATATTCAGCATTGATTTCCTTTTCAATTGACTTGTTTGATCTCCTTGCAGTCTGAAAATGCCATCTCAACCTTGGATTAATTACGTTGTGAAATAATAAACAATCCTTTGGTTACTGCAATCAGAAACTGTCTTTGTTCTTTACAAAGCCCAAGAGTGCTTATTGTAAAAATATGTATATTTAAACCCACTCCTACTCTAATGTTAAAGATTCATTATTTCCCTTAGTGTAAACTATTTATATAGAGTTTCTGAATTTTGAGATATTGTGATTGCATGTTTCATAGTAGTCACTCAGTGTTTGAGTTTGAGAAATGTTTTCAGGCAGTCTTAAAAAATAAATGTCTATCTTTATCTATGCATAAAAGCACTGAATGTTCAGATGAAACACCAACCACCAAAAAAAAAAAAATGGATTAGTTAAATAACATAAATAGCTATAGATATAAATATAAATGTAAAGTGGTGTGGCATAGCATGAGGGCTCAGTCGTGTCTGACTCTTTGTGTCCCCATGGACTGTGGCCCACTTGGCTCTCCAGTCCATGGGATTCTCCAGGCAAGTATACTGGAGTGGGTTGCTATTTCTTCCTCCAGGGAATCTTCCTGACCCAGGGATCAAGTCCATGTCTCCTGCCTTGGCAGGTGAATTCTTTACCACTCTGCCACCTGGGAAGCCCACTACAGTGGTTCTGAAGGCTTTTCTAGACTCGCTTCCAATGGCTATGCCCTATTAACCTCATAATGTCTTAGGTTTCTTAATGTAAAGACCTCTTCATTATATATCCTTAGAAATAGAATTCCTCTCATGGGGAGAGGGAATATCTACACCTCAAAATTTGGAAGGAAATATGTCTATGTCACAAGTGCAACCTGACACTGGCATTTGAAGAGGCTTGTTCTCCCAGATCCCAAAACCTCCTGAAGCCCTCCTTGATGATGCTGACTTGGGTGTCTACTCATAGCCTGCAAACTGTAAAGCCACTAGGCAGGGAGCATCTCTGAAACACACATCAAATGGGCATTTCTGTGGACTTGATTCACAGTGGTAACTTGGCTCTGGAACAAACAAACAAAAAGCTTTCTCTTCTCTTGACTGCCTTTTGTTTAAATAAAGCTAGTGTAAAATTATATTTTTAAAACATGTATAAAGAAAAAGAAGGAAAAGGCTGAGCCAAATGTCTTTGAGAATCCATCAGGCCCAGACTGTTTGAAGAGCTGGCCAGTTGAAATCATGTGTCCATTTTGCTGGCCAATGGGGAGGATTGAATCCAACTGCCATGAACATTCTATAAAATACTGCACAAGACTTCAAAGTGCTTATATGTAAAACATATATATAGTCTATAATGCATATATTCTATACTGCCCTCCACTGAGATTCAATTAATTTCAGATAAAATCATCTATCTGTTTATTCTCCTAAATTAGGACCAAAGAGGGACCTATCAAATTAGGAAGATATCCATAATAATCTCAGGTCTCCTTCCTCCCACGTCAAGGGATTAAATATTTTTAAGCATTTTTTTCTCAGGTATGGAAGAAGGTAAACCTGGCAGTTTACTACATCCATGTGAAGTGCAACATGGGAAGGAATCTAGTACCTTGATTGAGTATACATGGCCTGTTTCATGTTGGGCCCTCTGGGACAATGTTGAATCTTTCTGAGACTGAATTTCTTGCTCAAGGCAGATCCAGCCTCCTGGGGTCAATATGGGCATCAAAAGAATAAACTTAGTGAAAGTGCTATCTAAACCTTGAAAGTTCTGTGCAAACATTAGTTGTCATATTCCCAGATTTGATGGCAGGTCTCATTTAAACTCCTTTTGTGATGATTGGTACCCTCTCCACTTCCTCTCCTGTAGAACAGGTGAGAGATGCAGGAAGATAAAACCCTAAGCAGTATCCTATTCCCTTTGTAAATTGCAACTACTGTTATACCTAAATGAGTCTTCTGCCTGATTTTATGGACACACCCTTTCCTAGGAAGCTGGTAAATATCAAAAGGCAATCCCTAAAATAATTGCAAATGAGAGTAAATCCAAATTTCCTGGCATACTCCACAGCTCTGTGTACATTCCCTGATTTAGGAGATCATCTTTAATAGGATGGCTCTGTGTTCAGAATTCTCAACTTCTCTCTTGTCCTTGGGATGATTCAAGCCCTGTAATTGACGTTTCATGAAAATTGAAGTCATTCATCTCTTTTTATCTCTAATGTAAAAAATATAGAAATACTGTAACTTTTGCAGAAAAAACCCCACAACTGCACAAAATTATAATAATTGACTCTGTTTGTCTTCATTTAACCAGCTGGGAAGATAGTCTGTTGGAACACAGCAATTTTCTAAATTCAGAGACAGTTGATTCATGAGAACAGCTGTGGCCCAATGCGGTTATTTTATTTCATACAAGAAACCCAGCTAAGAGCAGGCCCCACCATGGTCTTGTGGTACAACAGGGCTCTACTCTTCTGGAATAATAGCCCAGTGTTCCAGCGAATCACCTTCTCAATGTTCGCTGAAAAGTTACACTAGATAAAGAAAGTCTGAGAAGGTCTTGGGTTTACCAAGGAAGGAGATAGGAGAAAGTTTTGGAAGACAGTCTTGTTAAATTTTTGGATAACATTGAGGACTTATCTATGGAAAATTCCCTAAAAGAGTCATTCTAATTGACATTACCATGTTTCAAAAATGTTTAAAGTTTAAAACAATGTTCTTAAACTTTAGTGTGTGTGTGTGTGTGTGTGTGTGTGTGTGTGTGTGTGTGTGTGTGTGTATGAGTATGTGTGTGTGTCTGTGAGAGAGAGAAGGAGAGAGAAACCCTGGAAAATCTATTTAAAATGCAGAGTCTTGGGTCCTTGTCCCTTAGGTTCTGGAACAGCGGGTATGGGGTGGGGCCAGGGAACCTGCATTTTCTTCCATGGTCCACCAGGTGATCGTGATGCTGGCATCTAATGAGCCAGTGGAATGAGACGCCCCCCCTCCTGCCCCAACCCTCAGGTGCAGGCTCTGCTCTCTGTCCTTGGAGACACCAGCTTCCTCTTATCTCTGGGGAGACTTTGCTTTCTCTTTTTTCTCACATGACTGGCTCCATCTCAACAGTCAGGTCTGGGCTCCAGTGTGCGTATGTGTGCTCAGTCGCTCAGTTGTGTCCAACTCTTTGAGACCCCATGAACTATAGCCCCCACCAGACTCCTCTGTCCGTGGAATTCTCCAGGCAAGAATACTGGAGTGGGTTGCCATTTCCTTCTTCAGGACACCTTCTCGACTCAGGGATTGAACCCACATCTTCTGTGTCTCCAGCCTTATCAGGCAGATTCTTTACCACTAGCGCCACCTGGGAGGCCCTGGGCTCCAATGAGGCTTCCCCAAATTCCCTTTGGGAAGGTCATCCCCCTCTGTCGGCTCACTCTCTGTTACTGTCTTTCTTCCTCCTTAAGGGTCAGCTCTATTGTCCTCTTATTCCACCAGAGTATAAACTCTGTGACAACAGGCATCTCATCTGTCTCATTCATCATGGTAGCCTCCATGCCCAGGACCAGTGCCTGGTATATTTGAGGACCGTGGCAGTGTTTGATGACGAAATTATGAATCAATGAAATACCATCTAAAGGCAAGAGAATCTGGGTGTTTGCAGATCAGGGCTCCAAGTATTCACTGCTTTTGTAAATTTTTTTAAAAAATTATTCCTTCCTTCTTTAAAAATATGGCAGTGAATTTTGCCTTCCATTCCATAACATGACTCTATTTGCTGTGATATAAGAATAATTCTTCAAATCACTTACCACTAAATAAAATGGGCACTCCAGGAAGAGAGGTCACATTAATTTTCTAAGTCCCACCACTGCTGGCACATCTCCAAATGCATTAGTGAATACGAATAGCTCAGTGTGAGTACCGCTGTGTAGGGACAGGAATGCTCTTAGTGAAACAACAAAACATCCTCCAGGAACACAGGACAAAATTCTAGAGGGACATGAACTGTTTGCAGAGAGACTGTAGATGCAGCAACCTGGCCGCCTTCCCTCCATCTGGACCTGGGTCCCTCCGTGTGACCGCTGCTCTCACAGACAGGAAACCCACGCCCCCTAATCTTCAGACCTTTTACATTCTGCTTCCGGTCCAAATTTCAAAACCCTGTTTTCAGAGAGAAAATAAACTGAAATGGATAAAGGTATTTTCTCATGAAAGGCTCATAGGCTTACTGGTTACAGGTTTCTGACCATTGGTGAGTTGGTGGACTTGTTCCTCTCTATTTACTGCCTCTGATCAGAAGCATATCAGGACTTGCCTCGTGGTCCAATGGTTACGACTTCACCTTCCAATGTAGGGGATGTGGGTTTGATCCCTGGTTGGGGAACTAAGATCCCACATATCCTGTAGCTAAAATCCCTAACTGTAAAACAGAAACAGTATTGTAACAAATTCAGTAAAGATTTTAAAAATGGTCCACACTAAAGTGTATCATTGCAGTCAAGGGCTCACATTCCCTAGGTCACTGCCCGACTGTCTGTTCTAATATTTTATTCTGATAGAAGACAAACTCCATGTCGGTAGAGGTGTTCCATATTTTGTTCATTGACTTACCTTCTCATATTTGTTAATGCCTGGGATAGGAACAAGTAATGTTAGGTCCTTGAATCAAGGCAAATTGGAAGTGGTCAAACAGGAGATGGCAAGAGTGAATGTCGACCTTCTAGGAATCAGCGAACTGAGATGGACTGGAATGAACGAATTTAATTCAGATGACCATTATATCTACTACTGTGGGCAGGAATCCCTTAGAAGAAATGGAGTAGCTATCATGGTCAACAAAAGAGTCCGAAATGCAGTACTTGGATGCAATCTCAAAAATGACAGAATGATCTCTGTTTGTTTCCAAGGCACACCATTCAATATCATAGTAACCCAAGCCTAGGCCCCAACCAGTAATGCTGAAGAAGCTGAAGTTGAATGGTTCTATGAAGACCTGCAAGACCTTTTAGAATTAACACCAAAAAAAGATGTCCTTTTCGTTGTAGGGGACTGGTATGTGAAAGTAGGCAGTCAGGAAGTACCTGGAGTAACAGGCAAATTTTGTCTTGGAGTACAGAATGAAGCATGGCAAAGAATAATAGAATTTTGCCAGAGAATGCACTGGTCATAGCAAACACCCTCTTCCAACAACACAAGAGAAGACTCTGCACATGGACATCACCAGATGGTCAACATCGAAAGAAGACTGATTATATTCTTTGCAGCCAAAGATGGAGAAGCTCTATACAGTCAGCAAAAACAAGACTGGGAGCTGACTATGGCTCAGATCATGAACTCCTTATTGCCAAATTCAGACTTAAATTGAAAAAAGTAGGGAAAACCACTAGACCAGACAGGTATGACCTAAATCAAATCCCTTATGATTATACAGTGGAAGTGAGAAATAGATTAAAGGACTAGATCTGATAGAGTGCCTGATGAACTATGGATGGAGGTTCGTGACATTGTACATGAGATAGGAATTAAGACCATTCACATGGAAAAGAAATGCAAAAAAGCAAAATGGCTGTCTGAGGAGGCCTTGCAAATAGCTGTGAAAAGAAGAGGAGAAAAGCAAAGGAGAAAAGGAAAGATATTCCCATTTGAATGTAGAGTTCCAAAGAATAGCAAGGAGAGATAAGAAAGCCTTCCTCAGTGATCAATGCAAAGAAATAGAAGAAAGCAACAGAATGGGAAAGATCTCTTCAAGAAAATTAGAGATACCAGGGGAACATTTTATGCAAAGATGGGCTCGATAAAGGACAGAAATGGTATGGACCTAACAGAAGCAAATGATATATATTTTTTTTAATTTTTAATTTTTAATTTTTTTAATTGTTTTTGCCATACATTGTCATGATATCACCATGGGTTTACATATGCTTCCCCTCCGGAACCCCCCTCCCTCTTCCCTCCCC